>CALYOO010000745.1:0-13061 GCA_945261195.1 Cryptosula pallasiana
TCAAAAATAGCATTCGAATTGATTGGAGGTATAGAAATTAATGTTTTTCTTTGTTGTGAATTTTGTATTGGGGTGCTATTAGTATTACTTTGTTTTTTAGTGCTGATATCTTGCATATAGAACAACGATGTTTTTTGAGAATAAGCAAAGAAAATATTTTGTACATACTGTGTGTATGTAGGAGTGAGTGGAATCGTTGAAAGTGCTTGTACATTTAATGTATCGGAATTATTATTAGAGTTTATCTGTAATAATAATGGATATGGTTTTGCATATGAAAGCAAGAGAGTGGAAAAATCAGTATAGCGAGTATCATATTTTTCTATAGTATGCTTCGGTAATAGTATAAGGTGGATTATTTAAGAAAAATGTACCGATGCCATCTTTATGTGCGAGAAATATGGTATTATTTTTGACAATGCTATCATAATTTGCAATAGTTTTATCCTGTAATAATGTAACAAGGTTATTTTGTGTTGTATTATATGTTCCAAGAGTGCCATTAGAAAATCCGATGTATAAAGTGCTGTTGTTTTTATATATCATGCTGATGGGAGCTATGTTTTTTATATGCACATGATCATCTTCTACGAGTGATCCATCATTTAAAAATGCGAAATAACGAATGTTTTCTAGCTGTGATGATGTTTTTGTAACAACATATATTCCGGGTAGCATCAGAAGTTGCATGTGAATAGATTGCTTTAATTGGTCTTAAAAATTCTAATGAGTATGCAACGCTTCCATTTATAAGATTTCTAGAGGTTAATGTGGTATTTACAAATCCACTTCCATACCGTTTATTTGTATTGAGTATCATGGTGGAGTAACGAGAAGAAGTGGTGATTTTTTTTTAATTTTTGAGCGTTTTTTATATTAAAATATGTAATATTTCCTAATGAATCATATAGCATGATATTTTTTTTCTGTATTAGAGATTGCTATATGTACGGGAGTATTATTATATTCAAAGTGATTTTCTTGTTTCCATATGTGTGTAGAAAACATATGAATGGTATTGTTTGCATAAAATACAAATAGCGAGAATGAAGGAGAAAAGACATAGTCGCTAAAAATATCAACAGTATGAGAAAATACTAAAAAATGTATTTATGATAGAGTAAACATGAATGATATTATCGGTAGTGGTAAAATACGACATATGGATAGAATAATTTTGCTGAATGAATAGATTTTTTTGATAGTATTGAAAAAAGTTACAGGAAGTGAAGTGTTTTTATATCTGTATAGATGAGCAGACCCATTGGTATCAAGTGAATACACTGTGTTATTATGTTCACCAAGAAGTATTATTTGTGACTCGTGAGAAGGCACAGTACTGCGCCTGTTGTTCTTGAGCAAACAACAATTGTGTGAAACATAAAAAAATGAATAAAAAAAAATATTTTTTATTATGTTTTTTTAAAGAACTATTTTGTAGATAAAACACATTTTTTATTATACAATTTTCATCAAAAATATATTACATGAGTGATTGTATGATATGAGATATATCGCCAAACATTACAAATATAAATAAACAAAGCATAATCAGCGTACCAATTTTTTTGAAAATATAAGTACTGTTTTATCGTTGGTTCTTTACGAATGATAGAAAAAAAAGTATAAAACAATAACTGTCCACCATCAAGAATTGGAATAGGAATAAGATTCATGATAGCAATAGCGAGACTTAGTAGAGCATTTATAAATAGAAAACTGTTGAAGCGCTAATGAAAATCCACCATCAGCAGCTTTTGATAGGGTGTTTTTTCCAACAATCTCGATGATCCTAAGCGGGTCCTATAGTTTGCTGAGTCATGTTTTTTTGTTTGAAAAGTAATAAGTTGTATGAGTGTACGTGAGGTTGATAGTATGCTCGTTACTATTTGTTCTGATTGCTGCGTGAAAAATTCGGAAAAAAGTATTCCATTGTTTGGATTGTATTGTAGGAAATGAGAGTCCAAGTGATGATAAAGTATTTTTGTCTACAAGAATTTGAAAGGTGAGTGCTTGTTGATTACGTAGTACATGTATTGTTACTGCTGAATTATTATATTTCGAAAGAATTTCTGATAGGTAAAATAGCATTATTGATAGGAGTTTCATTGATTTTTGTTATAAATATCGCCCGGTAAGAAAAAATGACGTTTTGGTATTTTGTACTTTGACAATACGAGGTTCAATAAATGGGTAGACCCCTAAAATTGGGCTTTCTTCATTGAGTGTAACATCTACGATAGCAGTTTTGTTTTTTCGCGTATATTCAATAGTTACGGTTTCCCCCTTTATGTTCAGAAAGCATACGTGCCATTTTTGAAAAAGAATCCACAGAAGTAGTATTGATAGATATAATACGATCTTTAGGTAATAATCCTGCAGTATATGCGGGTGTGTCAGCTATAGGTTCAATAAATGGTGGAAGCGCTTCTGTAGAGTATGATGATAGAAATAATATAAATGATAAGAATATATACCATGCTATGTTAGCAAGTGGACCAGCGAGTAGTATTACGGCTTTTGGAAAAAATGATAATCCAAATAATGTTCCTGATGTTTTAGGTAAAACAGTATGATTTTTTTATATCTTCAGCATTCAAACTTTCTGATTTCATACGACAAAATCCACCCAAAGGAATTGCACGTATACTATAAAGTGTTTCTTTTTTTTGAAAAGAAAATATTTTGGGACCCATTCCAATTGCGAATTCTAGCACCTCTACTTTATAAAAATTTTGCCATAATATAGTGCCCCAATTCATGAATACATATGATAATAGCAAGGCCTAAAATTCCTATAATAATTTGCATATAACTCCTTGTTTATTTTTTAAAACTGTTTTTAGTAAAAGATGGGATATAAAAAGTAGTAGAGAGTAGCGACAAATAAAAGTGAATCAGCACTATCGAGTACTCCACCACGACCTGGAAATAATGAACCACTATCTTTTATATTATTACTACGTTTAACTGCGGATTCAAAAAGATCGCCTAAAATACTTACACAACTCATGAATGTTGCAAATAGAATATTCATGAAAATAGTGTTATTGTACACTGAAGGAAATATAAAACAAACAAGCAAAAAATATAATACTCCAAATATAATTCCACCAAGAAATCCTTGGATGCTTTTATTAGGACTTGCTGCGAAAATGTTTTTATGTTTTTTACCAAATAATTTTCCGATGATGTAGGCAGAGCCATCGATCATGATGACTAATCCTAAAACGTTGCTGAGGTGAATAATCGGATTGATATCTTTTGTAAGTGTAATACATCGTATATAGTAAGAGCTCATTAAACCAGGATAATATAATATGAAGAGAAGTCCACTTAATTTATTTGTAGTTGTATTTTACTTTTGTATGAGTGATATAAAAAATCGAAGAGCAGATAATAACGAGTATAGGTAAATATGTTGTAAGTGAGATTTGTAATGATAGTGTTTTCAAATTGAGGAATATACACTGATAAAATAGCAATAATAGGATACAGCAATCCAATCAGTAAAGAAACGCTTTTTGTGTTTTGGTTGTAACGTTGTAGGTAATAATATGTGCAACTCTAATATCATGCATATTATAAAAAAAGAAATACACCACTATAAATGGTATAAAATATGTTTTTACAGAAATAAAAAGAATAAATGCACAAAGAGGAATACAAATGCACGCATTCACGATACGATTTGTAGTATTGTTATTTGTAATATTTGAACGCATAATATGATTGTTCTATTTGTAATAGATTAAATTCCTCCAAAATTGCGTGACTGCGAGGAATAAAATTGCAGCGCTTGTTTCATGTGTTCTTGATTCCAATCAGGCCAAAAAACATCAGAAAAATAAAGTTCAGAGTATGCGCATTGCCATAATAAAAAATTACTTATACGTTTATGTTTTCCTGTTCGAATAATAAGATCTGGAAATGGGATATCTGGCTGATCAAAATAGTGATAAAAATTCTTTTCTGTGAGTGAACAAGGAGTGGAGGATGTGTGTTGCTTTTCTAAGTAACGATGAAATGCTCGTATGATTTCTGCACGACCACCATAATTAAATGCTAGATTAAGAATAAGTGTGTTGTGAGATTCTGTTTCTGTCATTACGAGTGACAGTTCTTTTTGTATTGGTTTTGAAAGCGTTGTAATATCTCCTGAAAAGAGCACTTTAATATCGTGTTCTTTATAAAACCCATAGTGTTCTTTGAGCTTTCCAGCGATAGTTTTCATAATAAATTCTATTTCCACAGAAGGACGTGTCCAATTCTCTGTAGAAAATACAAAAAGAGTTACATATCTTATATCGTATTCAAGTGCAACTAAAAGAGATTTTTTTATTGACTCAATACCAGCCATGTGTCCATGTTCTCGAGGTAGTGATTTGTTTTGTGCCCATCGTCCATTTCCATCCATAATGATTCCAACATGATGAGGAATAGAAGAGAGTGGTTCTTTTGTATGCATAATTTAAATAATTAAAATTTCTTTTTCTTTTTTTTCGAGAAGGATTTGTATATCATTAATGGTTTGATCTGTACAATTTTGAATTTCTTTTTCTTTTGCTTGCAATTCATCTTCACTTATTTCATGGTTGTGTTCAAGTTTTTTTAGTTTTTCGTTTGAATCTCTTCGTATGTTTCGTACTGCAACACGGGCTTCTTCCGCGAGTTCTTTTGCGTGTTTAACGCTTGCATTTCGAGTTTGATCAGTAAGCGGAGGAATCGATATACGTATTAATGTTCCATTGTTTTGTGGATTAATTGACATGTCCGATTGTATCAACGCTTTTTCTATTGCGGGCAACAATGATACATCCCATGCTTTGATGACAACTTGGCGAGGCTCAGGTATGCTGATATTGCTTATTTGATTAAGTAATTGATGACTTCCATAGCATTCTACCGATATTCCTTCAAATTGTTGCGTTGATGCCTGTCCAGTACGAATGCTAATAAGTTTTTGTTCAAACGCTTGAACGCTTTTTTTCATTTTTTGCTTACTGTGTAATATAATTTCTGTTGTTTCCATGATATATTCCTATATTTTAAAGTACAAATGGTATCTCTATAATTATTTTTCACCGAGAACAAAAACAGCAAATTGACTCATTGATATTTCAACGCCCAGTGTTTTTGCAAGTTCTTGTAGTTTTTCTTGTATCTGAAGAACGCTTGATTTTTTTGCAAGTTCTTGAAGATCTTCTTGAAGATCTTCTTGAAGCTGAAGAATGCTTGATTGTTTTGCAATTTCTTGCAACTCTTGCGGAAGAATGCCTGATTTTTTTGCAATTTCTTGCAACTCTTGCGGAAGAATGCCTGATTTTTTTGCAAGTTCTTGCAGCTGAAGAATGCCTGATTTTTTTACAATTTCTTGCAACTTTTCTTGTATATGAAGAATGCCTGATTTTTTTATAAGTTCTTCCGGCTGAAGACCGCCTGATTTTTTTGCAAATTCTTGCAACTTTTCTTGCATATCTTGCGGAATATCATCTAATTTTTTTATACTTTCTTGCAGCGGAAGAATGCCTGATTTTTTTATACTTTCTAGTAGCTGAAGAATGTCTGATTTCTTTATAATTTTTTGTAGCTTTTCTTGCATTTGAAGAACACCTGATTGTTTTACAAGTTCTTGCAGCTTTTCTTGTAGCTGAAGACCGCCCAGTGTTTTTGCAAGTGCTTTCATCTCTTCTTGTGGGGTGGTTTTTTCATCATGCACCCATGGCTGAAGTATGAAACAAATTTCTTGAAGATGTTTCTTCCATTTTCCTTGTACTATTCCTTGAGATATATTTTCAGGTTTTCCCATTTGAGCAACCTGCGTATTAAATATGTCCATTTGTGTGTTTTTGTATGCTTCATCAACAGTTTCAGGAGAGAGAAAGAGAGGAGTCCGTGCTACCGCATGAAGAGCACAATTATGAGCAAACTTTGTTACAATTTCTTGAGTTACGACTGAATTATCGCTCGTTTTGAGTACTACTATAGAACCGAGACGTGAAGGTTTTCCATGCACATAGTAAGCAAAAAATTCATTCTCTTTTTTTGCAAAAACTGTTATGCGTTTTATCTCCATGTTTTCTTTTATTTTACTTATAAGATTTGTTACCTTGCTTTTAAGCGCGTCAGTTATTTCTTCGCTTCCAGAAACAAGTATATCACGAATAAGTTCATGGCCTAAAGATTGAAATTCGTCATTTCGCGCTACGAAATCAGTTTCACAACCGAGTTCAAGTAATGCCGCATGAGATTCATTTCCTCCTACAAAGATACTTCCTTCACCGGTAATTTTATCACCTCGTTTTTTAGCTGCAGCTAATCCCATCTCTTTGAGTATTTTTTCTGCTTCAACAAGATCATTGTTTGCTTTTTCTATAGCTTTTTTACAGTCTGAAAATCCTGCTCCTGTTTTTCCTCGTAATGTTTTTATATCGTTCATAGATGCTGACATAATAGCTCCTTAAAAATTATTTTAATTGTTTTTTGTTATGATATTTTATTCTTCATATAGTTTTTCTTCACCCATACCTGATTGTTGCGCAATCTCTTCTTCATGAGTTTTGTCTTGATCAGATATTTCTTTGTCTTCAGGGGGTTGAAAATTAGAATAATCTTCTGTGCCATAAGTAGAAAACACCTCTTCACTGTCTGCGGTGTCTTTATTTTCGATGTTTTCTTGACGTTCAATTTGTTCTTTGAAGTCTTCTTCCATATTAATTATCTCGAGTCCTATTTCTTTATCTGCTTCTATAACAGCCTGAGATATAATGCTTGTATATAAAGATATCGCACGGATTGCATCATCATTTCCTGGGATTGGATACGTGATGTGAGTAGGATCACTGTTGGTGTCTACTACAGCAACAATAGGAATGCCGAGTTTATGAGCCTCAGAAACAGCAATAGCGTCAACTCGAACATCAACAATGAAAATGAGCCCTGGTAATTCTGACATTTCTTTGATGCCACCGAATTTTTTAGAAAGTCTTTGAGATTCTTTCATAAGCAACGCACATTCTTTTTTTGTGAGGCTATCAAAAGTACCATCATTTTGCATCTTTTCAAGCTGCTTAAGACGTGCAATAGTTTTTTTTATGGTATTAAAATTGGTAAGCATACCCCCCATCCAATGATGATTGACATAATACATACCGCATTCTGTTGCTGCATCGACAATAACTTGTTGTGATTGCTTTTTTGTTCCTACAAAAAGAATGCTTTTTTTACTGAGAACTGTTCTTCGTACAGCTTCAAATGCTTCTTTTACACATACAGTGGTTTTTTGCAGATCAATAATATGGATATCATTTCTCGCAGCATAAATAAATTTTTTCATTTTGGGATTCCATCTTTTTACTTGATGACCAAAATGGACGCCCGCCTCTAATAGACTTTTCATCGTAACTATTGCCATAGTTTCTCCTTATCTTTATATTTTAGATTCCTTCTCATATTTCTCGGTTACACAACATCCCACAAATTCTGTGAGATATATGTGAGTTTGGATGATACTATCAATTATATACATTTTGCATCGTATTGTAAACACTCTATTCCATTAGTTTGGGATCTTATGTTACATAAAGAATAGTGATCGCAATACAGTGTGAAACACGCATAATATATTATATATTGTAAAACTATGTTTAGCATGATGATACTTAAGTCTTTTGCAATACAACCGATATTACACTTATATGGGTGTACAAGGTATATATACAGCGGCAAGTGGCATGCTCGCTCAGCAATATAGATTAGATAGCATAGCAAATAATCTTGCTAATGCAGTAACAACTGGATACAAGCGAGATGAGTCTATAGATAAAGCATTTCCAGAAATGCTCATGCGTCGGATGGATGAACACACTATTCAGTTTCCATATAATACTATTCCGAGTGTAGGATCGATAGATAAGTCACCTGTTGTAGGAAAAGTTGGCACAGGAGTAGAGCAAAACGAATTGTTTACGGTATTTGAACAAGGCCCCTTGCAAGTGACTGACAATCCATTTGATATTGCTATGCATGGAGATGGTTTTTTTGTTGTTGAGACTCCTAATGGAGATCGATATACTCGCAATGGTAATTTTATTATTGGGAATGGAAATATATTGATGACAAAAGAAGGGTTTCCGGTTTTGGGAGAAAATGGATATATACGTGTGCAAAAAAATAATTTTCGAATAGATGAACAAGGGCGCATTTATGTGAATGCTAATTTTAGAGATCCATATAATAATTTTGTAGATAGTAATGAAAATGATTGGAAAGGTGAAATTGAACTCGATAGATTTAGAAGTGTCAATTTTGAGTTTACACGATATCTACAAAAGCAGGGTGATAGTTTGTGGCGATATACTGAATACGCAGGAGAGCAAGCAGAATTAGCCGTAGACTCACTTATACGTCCTGTATTTCATCAGGGTACATTGGAAGCATCAAATGTAAATCCTGTTCGCGAGATGGTTCAAATGATAGAAGTGAATAGAGCATATGAAGCCAATCAAAAAGCACTGCTTAGTCAGGATAGTTCTACAGAACGATTATTAAATATTAGAACATAAAAATAACAATAAGGGAGAATAAATATGGTTCGTGCATTATGGACAGCCGCGTCAGGTATGACAGGGCAGCAATTTAATATAGACACAATTTCTAATAATCTTGCAAATGTAAATACTTCAGGATATAAAAAAAACAGGGCCGAATTTCAAGATTTGGTATATCAAACGGCACGACGTGCCGGCACACCTGCAACAGAGCAAACGCTTGTGCCAACGCATTTACAGGTGGGAAATGGCGTCAGAGCTGCATCATCCTCAAAAATATTCTCTCAGGGTGCTCCTCGCGAAACGAATATAAAAACGGATCTTGCTATACAAGGAGAAGGATTTTTTCGCGTTCTTATGTCAAATGGACAATATTCATACACGCGAAATGGTGAATTTAAAATTGACGCCGATAGAAATCTTGTTACAACAGATGGATATAGAATACAGCCAGAATTGACTATTCCTCGCTTGGGAAACATAAATACTCTTAAGATAACAACTGATGGAAGAGTTTCAATCAAAATGCCAGGAGAAGAAGTACCGAGAGATATAGGACAAATAGTATTATTTCGATTTAAAAACCCAGCAGGGCTTTCTGCGAATGGTGATAATAATTTTATTGAAACTATAGCTTCTGGAGAAGCATTTGCGATGCAGCCTGCAAGTGAAGGTGTTGGTATGGTGCGACAAGGGTTTGTCGAGCGTTCAAATGTAGATCTTGTAAGTGAGCTTGTCAATATGATTACTGCACAACGTGCATATGAGTTCAATTCTCGTGCCATACAAACTACAGACTCTATGCTTGGTACTGCTGTAGGACTAAAAAGATAGTAAGAGAATTTTATAATAAATAAAGGAGTATACATGAATATAGCTTCATCGTTACATATGAGAACACAGTCTCTTATGCAAGACAACACATTACAAAAAGCAAAAAACAGCACAGCTGGTTTGTCACAATCTAATAAAACATCAGTAGAAGATGCTCGTCTAAAAGAAGTAGCGCAAGATTTTGAATCATTGTTTACCAAAATGATGTTTGATAGCATGCGAAAAAATCTTAATAAAAAAGATGATCCTTTGTATGGAGGATTTGCACAAGATGTATTTGACGATATGCTTTATGAAAAATATGCACACGTTATGGCAGAACGAGAATCTATCGGTATGAGTTCAATGATTATTGATTACTATAATTGATTATCAATACATAACACAGCACAGTACCATTAATGGTAAGTAGAAGAAAGAAAACAACTTCACGCACAAAAAAAACTCATGCATGGAAAACGATTCTTATAATGGTGGGTATGTTTCTTGTGATCTTCGGGTTGTTTGTAGGTGATAGCACGATATTTTCTACAGTGTTTTATCGCGTTCAGACGCACATTGCAAGAATATCACAGGATGTTTCTCTTCTATACACACACATTATTGCAAAAACAATACGAAGAGATACGAGCAATAGTGAAGAATACGTGCGCTCTATTGATATACAAGGTCCATTTATTCCTCGCCATAGGGATGACGAGGGAGCATTTTTTTATTTGTTTGTAGTACTTGATGATGCCGGTATGAGTGTGGATGCACTACAACCTTTTTACGATTTTCCAGAGCCACGTAATGTTACATTTGCTATTTTGCCGCATCTTGCACACTCACGTGCGGTGCAGCATTTATTATTAAAAAATAACATTGCGTATATATTACATATGCCAATGGAACCTATAGGAAATCAAGATCCAGGCCCATATGCATTATATACAGGTGATAGCCTGGATGTTGTGTATAAAAACATTTATGCTAATATTGCTGATATTAAGGGGATTATAGGTGTGAATAATCACATGGGAAGTCTTTTTACTTCTGACAAGCGTATGATGAGAGAATTTTTTTTAATTCTGAAAAAGGAGCAATTGTTTTTTATGGACAGTTACACATCGTCATATTCTATTGCAAAAGAGGTAGCAGAAGAGATAGGCATTCCCTTCTTACAGCGAGATGTTTTTATTGACAACAAAAGAAATGATGAATATATTTATAAGCAACTTATGCATGCATTACGCATTGGGAGAGAAAAAGGACATGCTGTTGTTATAGGACATGTTACAAAACCGGAGACAGCGGATGTGCTTAGAAAATTTTATTATATAGCAAAAAAATCAGGTGCGAGGTTTGCATCACTACGATATTATTTTAAAATAACAGCTCAAGAATAGATGCTTACAAAACACCATGCATCAAGGATACAGTAGGTAGAGATTTTTTATGGTTTTTTTAAGTGCTTGATTTTTTTTGAGTGCTTTGAAAGAAAAATGCACATGTCCAATGCTATCATTCTTTTTAGCTGCATTCCGTATATACATAATTTGTTTTGGTATCTCGTCATCAGTATATTTTTGAGGGGTGCTGAGTACTTTAGAGCTAAACAATCCAGGCCATATAGCGATGGTGTTCTTTGCTGTTTTTTTCCACCAATCAAGCAAGCGCGTAAATGATTGAGGAATACTATCAATAGACCAGTAGAGCTGAGGTGAGAGATAATCAACCCACTCTTTCTGCATCCATAATTTTGGATCGGAATAAATTGTGTCGTATTGATCAAGTCCTATTATTCCTTTGGGGATGTTTGGCCTGTAAATTCCAAAGGGACTCACACCAAAGATAACAGAAGGCTTTATTGTTTTTATCATTGTATATATATCTTTAATTACAATATTTACCTGAGAACGTCGCCACGCTGCCTTGCTTTTCTTTCCTCCTTGTTTTTTATATGCATTCCATGTGTGATAGTCGGGAAATTCTTGATTGGGGAGTGTGTGTAAGTACGATGGGTAAGGGTAAAAATAGTCATCAAGATGTATTCCATCAACATCATATCGTGTAAGAATATCTTTAATAACAGCAAGCGTGTGTTCTTTTATTTCTTTTGATGCGGGATCCATCCACAATATACGAGATGTTCCTAATGTGTACACAGCATCGGGGAAACGTTGTGAAACATGACGTGTAGTATACGTGCCCGTATATGTTGCATGTCCTGCTCTATATGGATTAATCCATGCGTGAATACGAATGTTATTTTTGTGGGCATGACGTATCAAGAAGGCTAAAGGATCATAGAGAGGCGTAGGTGCGACACCCATAGTTCCAGTGAGATAGGGCGACCATGGTTCTAATTGTGACATGTACATAGCATCTCCTATGGAACGCACTTGAAATATGAGATCGGTCAGTCCGATATCGCGTGCTATAGAAATAATTTCTAAGAGTTCGTTTTGTTGTTCTTGACTACTAAGATTTGAACGCGAAGGCCAATCTATATTTGCTACGGTTGCTATCCATGCAGCACGAATTTCAGGACCGAGCGATTGTATGAGGGTTTTTCTTTGTGTTGTAGGTGTGCTCGTACACGATAGAGTAAGTAAGAAGCATAGCAGGCAACTTACACTAATAGAGAAGCAACAAAAACAGAGAAGATACGATAGGATTTTTTTCATAATATAAGTATATTTATTATGACATATCACTAAGAACGGTGTTTTTTCGATACAGTACTGTTACAACGAAATGATTGCTACAATAAGACATATGCTTATACTTGGAATTGAAAGCTCTTGCGATGAATGTTCGCTTGCGCTTGTAAAAAATGGAAGAGATATTCTTCATATGGTAACGTACAGTCAGCTCAAAGAACATACTAAATATCAAGGTGTTGTTCCCGAGCTTGCCTCGCGCTTGCATACTCGATATATTTTATATCTTTTTGAACAACTTTTACGAGAAAGCAATTGTTCTCAGTCTCATATAGATGCTATTGCGGTCACTGCATATCCTGGACTCAGTGGTTCTTTATTAGTAGGATTGACTTTTGCGAAGGCATTGTCTGTGGCATTAGATATTCCTTTTGTTGCCATAGATCATATAGAAGCGCATTTTTATTCGGCCCATGTACATTGGAAAGGCACACAGAGTAATACGCCTTTGTTATATCCATATATAGGAGCTGTTATTTCTGGGGGACATAGTATTATTGCGGTTGTAGAACAATACAATATGATACGCGTTAAAGGAACAACAATAGACGATGCATGTGGAGAGGCATTTGATAAAGTTGCAAGAGAGCTTGGCCTAGGATATCCTGGAGGAGTTATTATTGATACTCTTGCAGAGCAAGGAAACAGTAACGCGGCATCATTTCCCATATATCCTATAAAAAAAAATGGATATAACATGTCGTATTCTGGACTCAAAACTGCCGTGATACATCATCGACATAAATACTGGAATGAAGCATATCCCATGGAAACAAAGCATATAGCGGCAGCGTTTAGAAAGGCTGCAATCAATATGATTACTGATAGGATTGTATGCTTAGCTGCAGAAACGGGTATTTCTCGTGTTGTTTTTGGAGGTGGAGTTGCATGTAATACGTATTTAAGAAACAGCATGAAGAAATTTGAAGAGATGCATGCTATACAGGCATTGTTTCCTTTGCATGACATATGC
>CALYOO010000746.1:0-12982 GCA_945261195.1 Cryptosula pallasiana
CCTGGGGTAGATGGTAGAGATAGAGATCGGAGAGATGTTCAACCCTAATGTGCAGATGATAGAGCTTTGAATTTATTTCAACCATAGTTATTGATGGCAGTTCATTTAACGGTGGGTACAAAGTTACTCTATTTGTTTGATGTATTTTTAAAGGGCCTATGACGCCTAATTTGAAGAGGATTTGATTTAATTTAAACTTTCTGAAGTTGAAATGTGCTCAGAAAAATTATCTGGAGTTGCCCTCTCACCAGGAAGACAATTCCTATAGACACAGTCAGCACTTGCCAAGACGCCTCTTTTCCTCAAAGATGCACCAAGTTATATAGAGCTATAGAGGGAGTTTTCAAAAATTTGGCTTGTTTGCATAGAAAAAGGGCGTCCTAGTTATTAGTTTTGTGCAGAGACTCTTTTGATTGCAAAAAAAATGATATTGCAACAAATTTTAATTTTTTTGGAGTTGTTTTTCTCAAGTCAGCAATTTGTTTTATCTTTGGTAAGCTCGCTATTATGTATACACTGGCGTTCAGGTGATAGTGTTTGTCATCAAAATCAAAAAGAATAATGAGATTTTTTTTATCCAAATAATAATTTTCATGTGAAAAATTAATCAAACAAACAATAACATTAGTATACTTTCATGATAATACTAAATGAAAAAAACATTGCCGAAATTGTATTTCCGGATTTTTTACAACAACGATAATAATTAAATCTGAAATACCGGCTATCTTTCCAAGAAAAAACTTCAAAAGCACTAAATAATAATAATTAAGATTTTTGAGAAGTAGTTTGGAGCTGAAAAAGTAACAAAAATGGTACAAACTACTTGCTGTAATATACTATATAATATCATAATGCAGATAGTCCCTTCTGCCGAACGCATTGTCATAGACCTCCATAGACCTCTACATGATACCTATGGGTGTTTTGTTGACGCGAGTGAGTTTTCTCAATAGTTTTACAATGCTTGATGAGAAAACAACTGTACACACAGAGTGCGCCTTGAAAAGCCAGTCCTAAGCCCTTTAAAGTGAGTTTTTTGACAGCTCAGTAGAAAGTTCGTATACACACCGTCATGTAGCCACCTGTCCCTTGACTTGCAATGAGCATACCACCGTCCGTGTCTCTGTGCGATGGGACGAACTGTTGTATTTGTCACGTACTGCTTTGCTCTATTGTACTTTTAGCAGAAGAGCATAAAGAACTGCTGACTCCTGAACTTTCAAGTTCCTTTTTCTTCATCTGGATTGATAGCAGATCACCCACTGCCAAGGATAAAAGGTGAGGGTTTTACTTGGACAGTGAGTGTGTTTTTGCTGTTGCTGTCACGGAAAATTGTAAACAGCCACTTTTTTCTCCACAGAAACACTGTGTAAAACTTGATAGCCAGCTTGTTCTGTTGCGGTTACAGTCAATAGCTGTAGCCATATGTAGTTAAATATTTTTATACTTCTCTTGCCATGTTTGTTTATTTGTACTTCAAAATACCGGATGAGGAATTGTCTTCCTTGTTTTGCATAATAGATGTAATTTTATTCAGACTTTGCTTGCTTTTTGTTGCAGTATGTATAGCGACAAACTAAATGTAAAGCGAATTACAATGCATTCAAGAGTGGCGATGCTTACAACAGTAATCTTCGACAGTTGAAAAAGCCACCACAAGACGATGTTATGACGGTCACCACTGCAATAGCATAGAGGACGCAGCCGACTACTGAAAGTAGTGTGCTGATGAACCGCAGTGGATGAGCAGCACTTCACGGTTGACAAAGATAGTTAAGAAAGAGAGATGGAAGAACAGCACGGAAGGATGGTAGACAGAGAAAGGCAGCTGAGACAAAGATGGTAGACAGAGGCTGATTTAGACAACAACAAAGATGTAAAAGGCTCATCATATCAGCCACCCATCTAACGTACAGATAGATCACCCTACAGGTAAATCAGCTGCCCCAGCATACTATGGCTTTGGTGAAAGAAGACTGAAACTGTTGCCGGTTTATTAGTATGAGTTGTGTGGTATAGGCCTAGTGGCAACTCTGTTACAAGTGGTTGAAGAAGCTCTCTCCGAAGAAAACGCCGTCAACTAATGGAAAAGCCGCCTGCTGCCACTGGGGAACGCCATCATAAATTACGAACAACGACGTCATGTTGCACCTGCCTCTTGGGAGATGACATGGAGTGGTGCTTCTTAACAATCACTTTTGCACATATTGTGGTTTTATTTAGCCAACCAAGTGTTTGTAATGTTTCTGAGAAGCAATATTCAAGGTTCAAACAATTCTGTCATTTCTTTGCTGTGCACTTAAAATGTTCTTACAGTGCTTGTAAGCCATGATTTCCCCCTATATAATTGCAACACAACATATTACCAGTTCTGTGCAGACAAAATCCATTTTAGAAGGAGTTATGGAGTTGTCTATCCATTGTACTTAAACAGAAAGAGAGCAGATAACTCTATCCCTATGCGGAACAGATAGACAACATCTAGAGTTGTTTACTCTTGGATCATATGAAATCTAATGCTATTGTTAGGCCGCGTATGGCCTCACCAAAATTGATACAAAAAAGATGTTCATTGGAATGCTTTGTTGACAAGAGCTGCAAAACAGAGTTGGCAACTGAAACAAGCACATCTATTGTTCGTTGAACCAACAAAAAATCATTAGCAATGAATAAATAGGATTATACAAAAAAAATAAGAATAATAATAATGTAGTTGATTTCACAACACTTTGGTCATGAATAACCAAACATTTCAAAGAAATAAATATATAAAAAAAACCTGGCAACAGGTAAGTAAAAAATATCGCTACTCACTTAATAACAGACAAATCACACTTTTGTTTACAAAACCATAAAGAAAAATAATGTAAATAAAATACTTATTTCGAAAGGGATGATAGTAACTTGGAACACAACGTAATGGGACTGTGATAGGAATTGGATTGAACTAAAATAAAAAAACATAAAAAGACAATAATTGTGTCTCCAGTGAAAAAAAAAACAATTAGTTCCCAGTCAATTACCAAAAATGACTGCTGTAACCACCTAATGGCAAGACACACACACAAACGACAAAAAAACTAAAAGTTTTTGGATATAAGCTATTTTTAATAGAAACTAAGTGAGCACAACTCCAAATGTGAATCCTTGAAGGTAGGTTGGGCTCAAATGGGCTTTACTGTCCTTACTCCCACTGATGGAGGTCCAGAGGAGGAGTTGCTTGCCGTGTCACCACTGATCCACTGGAGGGAGGCTGTGCCTTTCCCTTCTGGTTCGGAATTGCCCGTATGCAGCCAGTTGGTTTTCCTACTGCTGCGGGCGGTAGTCGTTTCCCTGGCGGCTAGGCCAAGGGACGGTTCTACATGCCTTCCTGGTGTGACCTACTTCTGGCATCCCCAGCATCTCTTACGGGGCTCTGTCTTCGTCTCCGCCTTCAGACTGGTAATCTCTTTGCTCAGTCCCTCTACGGTTCGAAGTAACTGTGCCAAGGGGTCCTGTACCTCTTGGTGTCGAGCGGCTTCTTCCTGTCGGGTCACCTCTCCTTCTAGGGGGTCGGCCTCCACTGTCATGATGTGGGGTCTGCCTAAGGGTTGATGAGGTACTTGCAAGACGATGAACCAGCCATTGTGAAGAAGTCCAGCTGATATCGGCCATATAGTAGAGGGAGGCGGGACAGGTTGTTCAATGAGGCAAGTTGTTCACTTGCCTTTTTAGCTATACTCATGAATATTTGGTGTTGTTTCCCCTTGCAAAAGGTCAAGGTTTTATAGTCAGGAATATGAATATATACTGAAAGATCTAAGGCCACTGGTAAGTCCGATATTTCCAAATTTTTGATTTTACTCCCTAAAAGTACATATTGTAATCCAAGGGAGTTTCAATTTTCACTGACAGTCATTGCTTTGATGTTTCTGTTCACAAATGGCATGATACTTCAATATTTACTAGATTTTTAGGAATGTAAAATATTCATGAAAGTCACCATGTGGGGCAGGTTGTGCCATTTTAGGATATATTTTCATTGCATGGCACAACTTGCCCCTATCATGTTTTGTAGGAAAGATGTAGTATATTATCAATTGTTGGTAGGTTAATTATGGTTAGATGTTACACTCGCAAGACTATGAGAGCTGCAGGCCCTGTAAGCCCGCTAAAGGAAGGTGCCAGATTGGTTAGAGATGCAATTGCATGCCGGACAGTAGCAAATCAGCAAGGAGTGTGCCAAATGTGGCTAACGAGGTACCTAAGAAGGGAACAACAGGCTATGAAATGTGCAACACTCACAGGGTCTTTCTAAGAACCAAGAGAAACAGCTAGCTGTCCATGTAAAGTCTTTGGACGACAGATTCTATGGCCTCAGCACAGAGAAATGCATGAAAGTAGCATTTGACTTTGCACGCTTGAACAAGGTAGCAATGCCGGAAAACTGGACATGAGATGGGAAGGCAGGTGAATCTGATCTGAATATTCATTACTGTTTCCACCACACACTTGCATTATTTAACATCTTTACGTCTCTACATGTTATATCATACATAATATTTATGTTCTGTCTTTGTAGGGAAAGATTGGCTGACCATCTTTATGTCACGCAACAAGTTGTCAGTTTGTGTGCCAGAAGTGAGGTCGCAAGCGCAGCAACTGGTTTCAACAAGATTGCTGTAGATGCATTCTTCCATAAGCTTTCGGAGGTACTTGACAGGTGAGCAATATAAACTGCAAGTCATATACATGCAACATATGAGTTTAGCATAACATTTTATTGATAACATATGTAGCAAGACATTTGGTACTGTTGCCTACCTTGAACACTACAAAATTTTGTTTAGGTTCAAGTTACAAAAGTGGATTGATTTATACATGTAGGTACAAATTCACGCCACAATGCATCTACAATCTTGATGAGACAGGTGTTACCACAGTGCAAGCTCCTAGCAAAGTCATCAGCAGTCTATAGAAAAAACAAGTAGGTGCTACGGCATCTCGGGAGAGAGGAGAGCTATCCACAATGTGCTGTGTCATCAATGCTGGTGGCACCTATCTGCCTCCATTCTTCATATTCCCTAGGGTTAAAATGAATAAAAGCTTAATGAACGGTATACCATCGAGTTTTAAAGGGTTTGCAGCTAAATCCGGCCATATGAACAGTGACCTATTTGAAGCTGAGTATCTTCCATTTTTTGTAAAGCAGACTTGATGCATTCCAGAGTCACCAGTGCTGCTTATATTGGATAACCACAGCTCACATATATCATTAGCAGCGGTGGAATACTGCAACGCCAGTGGTATTGTGCTGCTCACCTTGCCACCTCATACCTCACACAAATTGCAACCGCTAGACCACTGTGTTTACGGCCCATTGAAGACGTACTACCAAAGAGCAATAGGTGACTTGATGCGCTTAAATCCAGGTCATCATGTATCGATATATGAAGTTGGCAGCTTAGCTGGTATGGCTTTTAACTTGAGCATGACACCAAACAACATTACGTCTGCATTTCGTGTCAGTAGAATATTTCCTCTGAATTCACAAATATTTAAAGACCAGGAGTTTGCGCCAGTTTATGTAACTGACAGGCCAGCACCAGAGGAAGCTGGCTCAGACATGGTCATAGATGAGTGTCAAAAATATCCAGCTAACTGAAGCACCCACCGAACAAGTCTGTTTGCAAGATGAGGCAAGTACTAGCCATGTTACACCGCAGCAAATCTTGCCTCCTCCCAAGGCAAGTGCAAAGACGAAGGAGAGTCAAGTTTGCTATCTTGACAGATACCCCCAAGAAGGGTCGGCTAAGATTAGAGGCTGAAAAGAGAAAAGCAAAGAGAAAACGACCTGTTGCTAGAACAGTCAGGAAGTTGCCACCTCCGAGAGAAGAGTTGACATCAGAGGAAGAGTTGGGAACGTGTTTGCTAGATTCTGATGGCCCTGATAACCAGTCTGAGCAAGATGATGCAACGAAGCGTAAAACAAACATGTTATGTTGGAAATATGTTGAAGGTGACAGGTGAAAACTACGAGTTCAATTTTATATGCGGAAAGTTAAAGGGTCAACGGCATGCTTTGTAAGGATGTAGTTTTAGTCTTTTGTAACCCAACAGCTGTTGGAGGGACAGTAAGATCTGAGAGAAAAGTAATTTTTCCAGTGGAAACGAGTGAATATAATGTACAGCGATGGAAGTGATGTCTTTTGGTCAAAATTGGTGAACGACCGGACAATACTGTGTGTTGTTACATTTTATGGGTGACTAATTACTAAGTGTATCATACTATTTTGTTTTTATGTATATATGTTAGTGTCATTCAGATTCATCAGTTTTACGAACTATTAATTGCTGGTCATAAAACATTTTATTCTTTGTGTAATATTTTATTGTGGTTTGCATGGTATAATATGATACTTTTAAGGCTTATTAGTTACTAATAAATGTGCAAAAGTGCGAAAACTTCATTCATACGTTGCTTTTAGCTGTGTCTCTATTCTATCGCACAACCTGCCCCAACCGTGGGGCAAGGTGTGACGTTTGTCATTTTCCACTAAAATGACTCCATTTTGTGAAAGTTCAATCACATTTCCAAAGTTTACAAAACTCATTTCTGCACATAATCGTTTTCAAACCTCTATGTGCAAAAACCAACACACTATGATAGGAAATACGAAAAATTGAACAACCTGCCCCGCATTCCCCTAATTACCGTCAATTGTTTGGATGATTCCTGTGAACAATTAATAATACATCACACCAATGGATAATAATTTGAGAAAAATAACGTCTATTCACGTCATTTATTACTAATACCATCAAAGTAATAATGATTATTGCAATTAATTAGCAAGTTTGAGTTATTTTCATTGAAATCAGTTCACATGGTGAAACAGGTGAGAATTTTTCAGAAATATTGTGGGGGACGCCATCGACAACAACCTCAATTGCCATGACAACATGGACAGTATACGATGTCACGAACATTCAATAGAATATTTATTTACCTATATTCCCAATTTTGCACATTCTATTATTTCTAAGATTTATTTAAATAATTAATCATTATTATATAAGTTTCCCACGAACATGTAAACAATATTTTGGTTATCAGCAGCAAGGCGGCACGTGTGGTCTAGTGGTTAAAGTGCTTGCACTTCAATCCTGGATCTGGGGTTCATTTTCCAGCACGGTTATCTGCGAGCAAGGTATTTGGCTTCCTATATGCTCTGCCTGGTCGGATGTGGGCATAAAAGTAACGTGGGTCCCTAGTTTGATTGCACTCTCCATATTAACTATGGAGTCATGCTAGTAAAATATCTTCCTTTGCTTTTTCGGAAGAGTAGCTGGTGTAACGGCGGGCATGGGTATAGGGTGCTGCTCATAGAAGCTCTGCTTATGAGACCCGTCTTTAGGGTTGCCCACGAGGCACAGCTGAAAGCCTGAACTTTCTTTGTTCTTGCTTTGTACTTAAATGGATGTAACATGCTGATAAAATCAGAATTAACCTGACTCTCAGATGATTCTTACTCTGCACAAATAACGAAGACTAAACACAAGTGGAAGATTGTAAGCATCAACAACCTGGTCTAGTCGACAATCAGTACGAGCGCAACTTAGTAGAAAGGGAGCAGTCAATTTAGCCCTCACTGTGTAGTACCTTACTTCGGCATACGGTACTAAGTCCTCTGTTCTCCACTGATAGTCCGACTACACAGTTTGCCCAACCATCGAAAACCAGAGGAAAGTGTAGCAGTCGATTTGACTCCTCACCGTGTATCGCCACGTACATTCAACACTATAAATTTTGTGCTGTTTGGCTAAACTTTCGACCCTGTTGCGCATTGAATAAAAAAGCACCAACACTGACTGCATACAAGTGATCACTAGCATCACCGGAGGCTGTACATATAACAGCTACCACATACACACCACTTATTCCTGTACATCGGTGGCAGCAGTGGGATAGGAGAAAGACAAACAAGAAAGCAACTCGCCACAAAGATTAATGTAGGCAGAAAAATCGGTGTGAAATGGCAAACAGACGCAGAGTAGTTAGCACAGATAGAGATGGATTACCACTACAAATCATGGGAACCCTAGCAAACATCCTAGACCAAATGTCTGTGACCAACGCTAAAGACAGATTTAGGATTCAGCAATTTAATGGAGAAGGGAACGTTCATTATTTCATACAGGGATTCAAAGAGGTAGCAGGAGCCAACAGATGGCCACCAGAGGAGGCAGCCATTCACCTGCCGCAGGCACTGACATGCACAGCCGAACAGTGTGAACGAGGCCCTAATCAACAAGCAATCACCGAAGCATTAGGAGCCAGCTTTGGGCTCACTCGGACAGAGGCCCAACACAGGTTGACCCACCGGAAATGACCAATGCACTTCACATCGAAAAACTGATTGAGGCAGCATACATAGACATACCCCAAAGAAACAGAACTGAACTCACGGTACAAACATTACAGAGTACGCTGAACCATTCTACCTACAAGGACACTACTGGCCATCCAGCCGAACACCCTAAAAGAGGCAGTCGAGGCAGGAAATGAATTCCTGCAAGTACTGCACCAGCCACCTATGCAAGCCAACATCCGAGCAGTACGTGAAGAATGTCAGGAAGAGGTACAACCTGCCGCAGCACCGGATACCTCTTGCAAAGAAGTGGAGGATCCAATGACAAAGATATTAAAAACCATTGTACACCTGAGCCAAGAGATAGCTGACGTCATGAACAAACCCCCTAATGCCCCGCCAAAACGGTGATGGGGATGTCAGCGCACGGGGCACCTCCGCAGCCAGTGCAAAACTGCCCCTTGGAACTCAAGGCAGGGAAACGGGTACGGCCCGCAGCAGTAGGCCCACCTACTGGCTGCAAGAGGGCACTGAATACCACGAACCAACAGGGGAACCACCCAGACGATTACAATCGGAGAGGAAGGAAGTCCTAACCCCTCCAACTAAAGAGCTGATGCACCCCCTTGGCAAAAGAGGTCAAAGAAGAAGAAAGAAGAGAAGAAGAAGGAACAGAAGAAGGAGAGATGAGAGACACCGAGACTCAGACCAACCCACCAGAGGTAAATGAGCCAAGGCGGAAGCCAATCACCGTACATCTGATTCAAATAGAAAGACCGTAAAAATCTAGCTACTACTTGCCGGGACGAGTAGAAGGACGGACCGTCACGTATCTGATAGATACAGGATGCAACACTAACCTCCTATCAAAACGAGTGCTTGACAAACTTTCTACACACATACAACAGAATCTACAGGAATACGATTCCTACGGCTTGATGGCTAACGGTACCCGATTACCCTTCTACGGTTTGCTCACCCTGTCAGGATGTATACAAAATATAAAATACGAAAAAACCTTCATAGTGAGTCAAATCAACGGAGGAGTAATACTACGGATGTCATTTCTCGCCAAACAAAATTGTCAGATGCAATTCGACAAACCAATTTTAAAGGTACAAGCGAAAGAGCTGGCATGTACAGATGGGCACGGACGGGATCTAGTCACAAAGGTGCAGGTCAGATGGGACACACACATACCCCCGCAAACACAAGCTACTGTGCCATGTCACCTCACCAGCAGAGACCCTTGCCACCAAGCAGTGATCGAAAGTATGGAAGGAGGCATACTACTAGCTACCAGCATCAATACACTGGACAAACGGGGGAGAGTGCTCTTACGCTGTCTAAACCCCTCACAAGATAGCCTCCGTGTCACAGCAGGAGAGGTGATCGGAACATTCACCGGAATAGGACCAGACGAAAACCGACCATTACAGGACAACCAACAGGAATTGGAGCCATTGAGTATAGAGCTGCCACAACACTTTCAGGAGCTGTTCACACAAGCTCAAAAGGAATGCCAGAGCACTAGAGAGGAGCACCAGCTCAAGAGGCTGCCCACACAATACCAAGATGTGTTTAGCCAACACGATGGAGACATCAGGTGCACCCATCTAGCCGAGCACTGCATCCCCTTCACAACACAGATAAGGATTCAAAACTTGCTAATTTCATTTTATAGAGTTGGTACTATGTGAAAAAGTCAACTAGATGGGCAACGCTGATTAATCCATTTCATTGCCCGTGCGCATTCTCATTTTACGCTTCATCCCCTCCACCTTTTGTAATATATAAGACTGCAATTCCCCTTTCACAGCGCGCGCTTCTCACTTGTTCATAGACACGAAGAAGCGTTATACTTGCAATGGGTAAATGTTTTACTGATGACTTCCAGCAACACCCTATTGCAGGTAGCTAGAAGCATTAGCCTTTTACTAACCAATTAGTCAGCACTGTTAAAAAGTAGCAATGAAAGATTTCAGCACTAGTAGAGAAACACCAACACTGATTGATGACTGGCCCAGTTCAGTGTAACCATCTACCATAAACTTTTTCTAGTCCTTACCATCATTTGCTAAATAAAACCTTTAGTTTGTGTCTTATAGTAGTTCATCTGCATGAATCTATGTTTGAGTAATTGTTTTTGCACACATATACATGAATATGAAAGGATAGCAGTTCACGTTGTTTCAACAGCAAGAAATATTTATTCATAATTATATACAGGTCAACCCTACCCATACATCTCATAGCTTTTTTGGTGTTCATGAATTTGCTTGGTTTTTTATATCAATGAGCAGTATTATGACTGAGGATGTTTCCATTTTGTTAACTGATAATAAAATATTGGTTCAGACTTTGGGCTATGATGAGTACAACATTAACATACCCTATAGAACTTTAGTTGTCGCGGATTTAAAATTTCGCATTTTTCGCGGGTGCTAAAAGTTGCGAAATTTTGTTCCGGCAAACCTATTTCCTGCCTCTGTAGTAGCGAAATTAAAAAAAAAATTAGTAATATGTTGAATTCCTACTATTCCGTTTTGTTTAACAATAATACAGTCACTATCATAATTTTTTATAACGCAAAAGAAAATAATATATTTTATTAATAATATCGTAATGAAATATATTATTATCATCATTGTGGTATGATTATTTTCATTTATTTATTATTGTTAGTAATAATAATAAAAAGAAATCAAATAATTATTTATTATGATTCAAGTTAAATAAATCCATGACAAATTATATGATTGTGTAATATTATGTTGCACACAAGCAGCGGTGACAATATAGAATGCAACTTACAAGATAGCACTCCAAAAAATACTGATAACAAAGTATGAAATAATAATAATCACAGCAGAATCCAAAGCTGTGGATTTTGGTAACTACAGTAATAGCTCTGGTCCGTGTCAGTGTTATAATGAGGAAGTATATGCGCACACCCGCAGTTGCATCAGTAAAGAAAGTTATTGATCAAGGGCACTATTATAGTCCAAACACATACGTAACAGGTGATAGATTTTGATGGCTGGATGTGGATATGTGTAATGAGTGGTAACTGTTTTCCTCATGCAGCTACAAGTCACGCTGCTCACATGTGACCAAGTTGAAAAGATTAATCGCTATCATGCAGAAGTCCATTCTGAATTTTTTCTCAAAGGGTCCATCGGCCAGTGCATCAGCATGTGATGATGAAATCGAAGTCGTTGAAGATGAACAGAATCAAGATGTAGAAATTGACGAGTTGGTGAGCTGAAGTGGTGGTTATGGTTGATTCATTGCATTGATACTAAATTTATTTATTTTATAACAATAAAAAATAATCAACAATCAATGATGAAGATGATGACGGTTCTATCAATCATTTAATTTATTGAAGTGAAACAGAATGCAATTAATTAGTTCAAAAAAACCTAACAATAGAGCAATGACATAAAATAATGTAGATATTAATTATTATGACTATCTTCTTACAAGCAACAATAATTTTCATTTATTATTATTATATAGTAATTATATTATTATATTATTTATATGATAATTAATTAATAACAATAAAGTTGAAAAAATAAATATTATTATTCAATTATTCAATTATTATTAAGTATGTTTTGACATAAAAATAAGAATGACTGTTGCTGCATAACTTGTAAAAAATATCGTCTGTCTCAAGTTTGCAGGAGACTTTAAAACTGAAACAAATTATTTATTGATGCAGCGTAAAAAAATAAGTTAATCAATTTCTATATTATTGACTTTTATTTGTTAGGTTGCACGTGATTGTGAGACACTTGCTAAACGAGGAAAGTACCAGAAATATACAGAATCTACCAGACTTGAAGTGGGAAAGTATGCAGCTGAAAACAGTGTTAAGGTAACAATTATCAAGTATCCAAAGTTCAAACTTCCTGGTGCCACCATTCGCACTTGGACAGCTCATTGTGAGAAAAAGGTAGATGAGATGAAGAGGGCTTATGGGGGCAATTTCAATTCAGTCGAGCACCAAGTGCAAACCATCACATCCAAAAAGGTAAACCTGCAAGTATATTGTAGCTTAATCTCAACATTCATGCTCGAATGTCTGTGTTATTAATATTCACTGAATGTCCAATAAATATTTTACTGTTAAATTTTCATAATTATTAGCATATACCATGTTTGAAGATAGCAGCCGAGTGATGTCACCCAGCTGAAGGGTAATTTCTGAGATATTTTTGCTGGTTGTTTTGGAGAGTGCGTTTGTTTAAAGAGATGTTAGATAGATTTATCTCTTTACACATTACTTTTAGTACAAAATATATGGCCCTTTAGTATGATTGACCATTAGCAAGAAAGAGCGTGCAGTTGTTTGATTGCTATCATTGGCTGCCGAATGAAATGAACAAATCTGATTGAATGAGAACTTCTGATTTTCGAACCTATGATTAAAACTTCGGTTAATTTAGGGGTGGGTACAGGCAATGGTGTCTCTATGAGAGATGATGCTATGGTAAATTTTATTATCACAGTGGTATACTGTAATATTGATATTATTTATTAATTAATCAGCCACACAATACAAATGAGAATTTTGTTTGTGACATAGATAATGAATTTTCTAGTTCCTCGTAATTCAC
>CALYOO010000747.1:0-12692 GCA_945261195.1 Cryptosula pallasiana
GACCACTACTGCGCAGAGAGGCCCCCCTGTTGGTGGTTACCGCAGGCATGCCTCCCTGATTATGACAGACGAAGGCCAGCATCTGTTATGGCAATTAGATTGCTCTCATAAGTATTTATTATTACTTCGGCAACTCAGTATTTACTATACCGACCCTGGGTTGCTATCCCGGGTCGGCAACAAGATGTCCGCCATGGCCAGGATGACGTAACCTAGCCTAAGAGCCTTCAGATGCCACCTCCCAAAGATAACTACCCTTGGATAAAGGAGACAGTGGACCCAAGGCTGTGTAACGCCCAGGAACAATATTAACCAATCACTGGCCAAGCTGCTTGTGAACTCCGCCTCTTACTTATGGGCATCATTGATGTTTTACTTACCTAGCTATCTTATTGGACAATGTCATTGTTATATATATTATATTGTGCCTTTGTATCATATAACTTCCTGCCATGCTTCCTGTGCATGGCAGTTATTTTCCACAACTCTGCCTATAAAAGGGAGAAGTTTTCTCATAATCATTGCACTTACTGATATGGCAAGAGTGTGTTCTCTTGCTTTGTATTGCCAGTCTTACCTGTTATTCTGTGATGAATAAATGGTCTATACACACAAAACTATGCTGTGTATGTCTGAGCCGAGGGCTCCTTGCTACCGTTGTTAAAGTTAGCCACTCGCTTTGCAACACTGTGTTGTACCGATTCGGTACAGGGTCACCTCTGGGTTGAGGTCGACCACCACTTGTCAGGCCTGAAGAGGCTGACTGCCTTGTTGTGGCTGCACAGACGGCGCGTCTGCCAGCACAACCCCCTAACGGAAGGTAGTGGACACAAAAATCCGCTACATTGGTGGCAGCGGTGGGATCCAATTCTCACGCTGTGAAAACTTGGCTACCTTGGAGTCTGCTTCAAGCAGATCCAGCTACCACGGGTTTTGTACTGGGTTGACAAACCAGAGAAACAAGACACTCCTGTACTGTCGTCGAGTTCACTCCGACAGCAGCAGTGGTCTTTGTGAAATCGCTCCTACAAATAACGTCGAGTTCACTCCGTTGTAGAGACGCCTAAGCCCTGTAACAGCATTACAGGCACTGCCAAACTGATACCGAATCTGTCATTTTCACATACCGAATCTGTCATTTTCCCATACCGAATCTGTCATTTCCTGATACCGGATCTGTCATTCCTGATACCGAGTCTGTCATTCTGTGACCTACTCTGCTACCTAGTGATACCGACTCTGCGTCTAGAACGCAAGTCTTGTATGCACTATTACTGGTGCTGTACTAGCTAGTACAGGCCACTTGCCACCCCTCAGTACCCTTGTGTGCTGACCTAGATATTGCACGGACACAACTGGACACTGCAGCCCCAGAGTTGGCTAACCATTATAGATTATCGAGTTGACTTTATCATCTAATCGTAATAATGGCAAACCAACGTGCTCGCAGTGCAGGCAGAATACCTGTCGTAAACCCAGAGCTGACGGCAATGGACCGTCTCACCGAGGCGCTACAGGCTGCTATGCGGCCCCCTGCCAATACTCACACGCCATTCAGACCACCACGGTTTGAAGGGACTGGCGATGTGGAGTACTTTATAGCTCGTTTTGTGGAGATAGCTGAAGCCAATGACTGGCCAGAACAACAGCTATGCTACACATGAGAGAGTCGTTACGGGGGTAACGCACTCGACTGTGGGAAGCCCCCCACACCTTCAAGGCATATTTGCTGCCCTAAGAGCGAGGTTTTGGTTTAACCTCCAGAGAGGCCATGTCTAGACTGGCCAGTCTCCGCAGATTGTACAAAACAACTCTGCAGGAACATGCGAATGAGGTAGAGAGGTTGGTGCGCATCGCCTATGGCGACCTACCAGCCCGACCCATGCAACGCATGATGCTGGATGTTTTCAGCACCACCATTGGAAACGCGTATCTGCAGCGACACCTCCTGGCCATGCAGCCAGCAGACTTAGCTGACGCAGTACGCGCAGGAAACGAGTACCTGCAAGTGAAGACACCCCATGATGAACGGCCCGCTCATGTACGGACGGTGGAAGAAGCAGAGGAAGAGCCAGACCCAGCCACTCATCAGACGCCACCTCCAGCACCCCCTAACTCCCCAGCACAGAAGGTACAACAAGTTCCAGGAGCGACTACAACGGAACTCTTGCTAAGGATGGCAGAATCACTGCAAGCGCTAGCCACCGAAATAAAGCTGTTAAAGCAACAGAGGATGTCAACCCCTACACCTCTGATGGAGACTACGCCCGCACCGCGGTGTTGGACATGTGGAGAGATCGGACACATGTCGGGAACCTGCCCCAGCAAACAAAGAACGACCAGACCCAACTATCCAGTCAAACGACAGGGAAACGGTCAGTGCCCGCAGTAGAGCCAATGGCCTCTAGCTGCGAGAGGGCAAGCCATGTACCTACCAAGAAAGACAAGCGAGAGGTCAACCGGCGAAGTGCGCCTCCTCTCAGACTAGCCAACACAGACCAACCTATGTTAGAGCGCCCCTACCAAGCCAGCCACTTCCTGTCAGGAAGGCTGGACGGACGGCCAGTGTCAATATTAATCGACACTGGGTGCACAACAAACCTGCTGTCACAGCACACATACCGTCGAATATCACAGGACGTAAAGGGCACCCTGCAAACAAGTGAACCCCATGGATTGATGGCCGATGGCTCAAGAATAACCTTCTACGGAACCATCAGAGTGCCACTACAGTTCCGAGACTTTTACACGGAAACCAACTTCGTTATAAGCGACATCAACGAAGATGCCATAATTGGCATGCCGTTCTTGACTACCCACGAGTGCACTATGAAGTTTAGTGACTCTACCGTCACCATTGACGGACACAGGCAACCATGTACGGACAAGCATGGTAGACAGCTAGACAACATAAGATTGTTGCAGCCAAAGGCAAATTTCTGGGATGAAATTATGCTGAAACCCCCTTGTGGGGAAGTAAAAACCCCTACGACTACCCCCCTGGCAGAGTTATCTGCAGGGAAGAGAAAGCCAACGCTGGTGAGAGGTGGGGAGCACCCTCACAGCAAGTTTGAGTCAGATCGGACAAAAACTGCGGCCTACAGAACAAGTAATGCGCATACTCCCCCCGCGCCCCTGTTTGCTACGCCCCTTAGAGAAGTGCCCTGCACACTGAAGAACAAGAGAGCATCCACTAGCCAACCAGAGCCACTGCCTTGTGTGACCAAGGACAGTGCAGATTGTGTGAAGAGGAGTGGAGCCAGGAGACACTATGAGGCAATAGTGGGAAACCTCGGGAGAAACAGTAAATTGGCTGCAATGGACAGACAAACGGTAGCGGCACAGTCGTGCTTAGTTTTAAAGGAATCAGTAAAAGATTCTGAACCGATTCGTTTACAGCCTCAACGGTTTACTGCGCTCGACCACCCACCAAAACCCTCCAAAGTTACCCCCAATACCCTCAGTCAACACAAGCTATCCATGCCCACAGGAAGTTCGATGAGTCATCACTTCAAGCAGACATGCAGTACAGCCAGCCAGCTCATTCAACATAGTGGAAGCAGTGCAGTAACACCACTGGACTTACCACTAACTGCAATGGACGTATTAAACCTGAGCGACGGAGAAGATGGCGCCTTGTTGGAAGAAAACTTAGCAGCCTACACAGGAACAGCCAACGAAGACGAGCTATTAGCCATGCCCACAGTGGACCTGTTCAAGCCACCCCCAGCAGCAACAGCACCTCTTACTACTACCAGGGATACCCAGAAGAAGTCGATGGAAGCAGAGGAAAAGTCTACAAACGATGGTGAGCTCACACCTTCTGAAATAGCTGCTTGGGTTTTCAAGCATAGATCTATACACGACCCGTTAGCTTTGACTAAAGGCAGCCCCACGAGAGTGAATAGAGCGCTGCCCCAAACCAAAGGGCCCTTGCCACAGTATGATGGCAAGGACAGGTCTCAGCCAAAAATACTTTCGGCGCAGACCGTCTGCAGGAAGGCAGAACCCAGTTTAGGCGGGAAAAAACCCCCCACTCATAGAGATAACTCTATGCCGACCCGGGGCACACCTATCCCGACCCGGGGTACACTTACCCAACCCTGGGGTCGTCTGGCAACTCCAGTCACTTTGCATCCTTCGGTTAACCTGTTTAAGAAGGCTTCGCAGGCTCTCAGGAGTGAGAACTCTGAGACGAATGATAGCAAAGGAGGCGGTACACCCTCCAGGGCTATAGTAGAGATACTAAAGCCACCCTTACCTGCTACCCCGACCCGGGGTCAGGAGAAAGCTCTGGGAAAGAGCCAAATTGATAAGAAGGAAAGCCGAAAGCGCCGGCCTACCTCGCAGGGGACAAATGTCACTGCAACTACCCCGTTGGACGCTGTTCCAGCCGAACTGGCTAAGCTGACTGATACTCAGTTACCCAGTCCCTCCACTCAGACTTGTAATAATAGTTCTGTAGCAACAACCTCTGCGCATGTCCGCAGCCCTCGTAACCGAGATGATATTGTTGTAGGAACCGAATCCACGTCTGCAGTGAGGGTAACCCCCAAGCTGACAGTACGTCTCATACAAGTGTCTCCCAAGTAGGAGAAAGAGGAACTGCCGGAGATGGGTGACGCTCCTGAGCACGACCTTACCATAGAGGATGAGCCAATCACCTCGTATGGACCAGATGGTAAAAGAAACCCTATCAGGTGGCGTATGCTACGGTGGGTAGCCAAAGTCATCGAAGACAGGATTAATACCCTGGTGACGGACGCCAGAGATAGTATCTGCGTCAAATGCCAGTACCAGGCACCTAACAAGAGGCAACTGCGCATCCACGTAGCTCAGCACTACATCAGGCATTACTGCCGATGCCAGTACGCCAGTGAAAGCAGTGATACCGTCTATAGCCACCAGGCAAAGTTCGACGCCCCTGGCAATTCTACACACTACCAAAAGACCGGGATAGTGTATGCGGTGGACAGACCTAGTTTCACTAGGTTCTGTCAGTTTGTACAATGGACTGACTGCCCTAAGTTTAGGAAATGCAGGCCAACACAAACCGGTGAGAAGGACGGCAAAGAAGCTGCTCCTAAAAAGAGGAGGCTCTCCCCAACCAGCAAGGAGACAAAGAAGGCGCGGGAAACCCCTTCTACTGCTACGAGGACCCTCCAACGCTATAAGGTTCCGAAACGGAACAAATCAGCTGCTCACTCCACAGTGACAGCCCCTCTGGAGGTCGGCGAAGTGTCAAGTAATGAAAACCAGCCCGCTGAGGATTCAGCCCAAACCTCCATCCCTCGACCATCGCTACAGTTCCTGCAAACGAGCAACCGTTTGGCAGAAGGGATCGAGGTAGAAATAGGCAAGTTAAAAGACAGTCTGCAGCAGCTAAGATGGCTCCTTATCAGAGGACATCTACCCGAAAGCGAGATACGGGTAGTCAAGGCTGAAGCGAGGCTGGTCACTACCGAAATAAGCCGGTTGACGGTGCAGGCCGATAGCCTCCGAGGAGAGCTCTTCTAGAATCAGAAGATTGACTCTTTATGAATTATATTACCTGCATTCTCTTCTGTAAATCTATATATACCCAAATATATACTCATGAGTGTGGAGACACTCGCCCCTTGATTGCTCTTGATATCTTTATTATTAAAGACTGAATGCCTTTAATGGTGAGAGGTATGTGGTGGATTTTACTGACTACATACAGTGACCACTACTGCGCAGAGGCCCCCCTGTTGGTGGTTACCACAGGCATGCCTCCCCTGATTATGACAGACGAAGGCCAGCATCTGTTATGGCAGTTATATTGCTCTCATAAGTATTTATTATTACTTCGACACTCAGTATTTACTATACCGACCCTGGGTTGCTATCCCGGGTCGGCAACAAGATGTCCGCCATGGCCAGGATGACGTAACCTAGCCTAAGAGCCTTCAGATGCCACCTCCCAAAGATAACTACCCTTGGATAAAGGAGACAGTGGACCCAAGGCTGTGTAACGCCCAGGAACAATATTAACCAATCACTGGCCAAGCTGCTTGTGAACTCCGCCTCTTACTTATGGGCATCAGTGATGTTTTACTTACCTAGCTATCTTATTGGACAATGTCATTGTTATATATATTATATTGTGCCTTTGTATCATATAACTTCCTGCCATGCTTCCTGTGCATGGCAGTTATTTTCCACAACTCTGCCTATAAAAGGGAGAAGTTTTCTCATAATCATTGCACTTACTGATATGGCAAGAGTGTGTTCTCTTGCTTTGTATTGCCAGTTTTACCTGTTATTCTGTGATGAATAAATGGTCTATACACACAAAACTATGCTGTGTATGTCTGAGCCGAGGGCTCCTTGCTACCGTTGTTAAAGTTAGCCACTCGCTTTGCAACACTGTGTTGTACCGATTCGGTACAGGGTCACCTCTGGGTTGAGGTCGACCACCACTTGTCAGGCCTGAAGAGGCTGACTGCCTTGTTGTGGCTGCACAGACGGCGCGTCTGCCAGCACAACCCCCTAGCGGAAGGTAGTGGACATAAAAATCCGCTACAATAAGATAACCCCCAAACTTCTAAATTAGTCAAGATGGGCGCAAAAAGACACACTAAAGGCTACCACAGTTAGTAAAGCCATTTTTTCACAACGGTTTTTATCTCACAAAAGTTTGAAGAACATAAAACTGATGTAGTAAAATCAAAAAAAAAGGCTAATTTGTTGCAGTTTATTTGATGTTCAATCTCTTTTTAAAATCTACAACCAGTACAAATACATGCCTGCTGATTATTTTTGTTATTTCATTAAGAGAACAATAATTCGATACAAGAAAAATGAGTTATTGAATAAAATTATTGCATATCTGACTATTTCCGCAGCGTTTTTTTTGGCATGCTTTTGTTACAAATATTTTGTTTTAAATAGTTGCGTGTTAGTTGAATCAGACTTCTGTTTTTAGCATGGGAAACTTCTATAGTATTTGTTTGTCTATTCTTGCAAGTTGATAAATTCAACAATAGTTGTGCTTTGGTAAAACTCTTCCATTTCCCACAAAGTTATTTTGTTTAATTTGAAGTCCCAATAGGAACTAAATGACATTGCGCGAATGTGTAATGAAAAGAATCTTTGTTATGATGTATTAAAAACACAGTCTCCAACGTCGCAATGTGATTACAGCCTGTAAGTAAGTACTTCTCACTCACTCTACATGCAACTTTCAGCGTATTTCCCATCCTGCAAAACCGCACCGATGTAAATTTTATGAAAAATGACATCAGCTGATCGATTTCGAAAGTGATGTAACGCACTCCATGATTTTTTTTCAAAAACTTCTGAAAACCCATGAGTCTATCCACAGCCATGTATATGACTTTGGTAAATCTTGTATATAGATGAAAAACCTTGCGGTCGCTACGTGATATGAGCAAAAGCATTGTTATAAAAAATTGTCCCGGATAATTCGTGATCTTTTTCAAGTCCAAAAAATCATGTTTTTTTCATATCTTTCAAACTAAAGCTCACAGAGACACAAATCCAATTGCTATAGCCATAGTAGTCTACCCCGCCCCGCGTAGATGTGACTAAGAGCATTTTTCTTATCTTACCCATAGACTTGGGAAAACGCCTTTATATTTTTGACATTTTATCTAAAATCTACCAAGTCCCTGAAGGGCATTGACATATTGTTATAAGACTATAAAATAGACTGGGGAGTTAGGATTGGAATGGTGTATAATTATTGTAGTGTGTTCAATGTATTTTGATAATAGGAAGGTTTCTCAAAAACGCCATGATTAAAATTATTTTTCATCCTAGCCAAATATAAATTAGCCTAACCACTACCATTGCAAATGCATTGTGGGCTTACCACGTGTGCCGCGTGTTTTAATGAAATACTGGGTTTGCCGCAAACGCTACGGCTAAAGATGGTTAGTACATTAGTATCACGGCTATTTATTTGTCATCATTATTGATTTAATTTCAATTTCTTCCAGTCCATAATTAATCTGATATTATATCTGTTAATCCAGAAGAAAATCATTGAATGATAACAGCTAGTGGTAATAAATATGATACAGCAAAATGCAATTTCATCAATAACCATTAGTTTTAATAGTTATTTATTAATTAATTATTATTGAAATTTTATACTAAATTTATTTATTAATTATGATTATTAAATTAATTACAATATTTCTGATGATGACACCTGTCTATATCAACTGAGATACAGAACTTGTTTTTTGTGTAGTCCAGCTATTTCTACAAAATACTGTTATACGCCAATGCAAAGCATTTATAATTGTAACCTATACATTGTATAATTATTGAGGCGTACGCATGATACCTCTATATATTTATATATAACGCGCGTCGCATCATGCGTGCGTCAACACTAATTGCCTGGAAAAAAGAACATTTACCATGCATTTTTTTTTTTACTTAAAAGTACATTTGGTAAAACTTGTTTTAACAGTTAACTATTGAGGTGACAATAGCAAATTTGGTCTCATTGTATCCACGACATATTTTTCTACCCACTGAAACTATTTAAAAAATTTTCAGAACAATTTGAAAAAACTTTTTCAACCATCTAAATCTTGGAAATAACTTTGGGCATGAAAAAAACGATGCAGTTTAAATCCAAAGCCTCCATGGTCCAGTTTAGATTTTGGCGACTTATTTTTATCAGTGCAGTGAGTTGCACAGTAATAAGCAGTTTTTCTGCTTGAAGAACTTTGGCGTTACAAAAAGTTCTTGAATGTTCTTTTTTCCTAAATCAGCTGTTGCTGCTGATGAAAGCACTACGGTTTTACCATTGGCTCGTTGCAACCAAAGTTTTATATACTTATCCACTTCCTATTCGGTTTATTGGCAAAGCGTAATTGTGAAATACTAACACGTTGTTTCGTAAACTGATTAAACGATGCTGTTAGAGTGTTGCAAGTTTTTGTAGATTTCTATACGCATTGAAGTACCTTTTGCCTATCACGGTTGGGTTCAAATAGGTGTTGTCCAAGTCATCAGTGTATACTTATAACAACTTTAAAGCCAAGTTTTGAGTGATGTTATAAAAACGACTCTGAACAGGTGTTATTACCACTTTAGTAAGCAGGCTTTGTTAACTAAAGTTTTTATCAGTGTTTGGTGTTGCTGATCTAAGTTCTGAAATGTTAAGTGGCTGAGTGGACTGATATTTAGGTGAGATAAAAAACAGAATGAGAAAGAAACAAACTTTCAGTTAGTATGATGATTTTTTCTTTTTTCAATGCCAAATAACTTACCTACAATAAGCTAGCTTTCTTTTATATTTGCTCAAGTGAACTCACCTTGAAAATTAACAAAAAAAGTTAGTTTTTCATCCTGGGAAGCTTGCACAAATTAACCAACTTATGCTTGCAATTTTAGACACTTAAAGTTTTATAAGGAACTAGCTTGAAGATGTTAATCTATACTATTCTTGCTTATCTTCTCTTGCTTATGTTGGACTCAGCTAATTGTCAAAGGGTTATTAGATGCACGTGAGTTACATATAGTGGTATTGTATGCAAGACATGTTGCAACGTTTGTTTGCAGGAATACTGATTAAACGCAAGATACATTTTATTCATTGTCGGTGGTATAAAAGGAGCAGACTTGCACAATGGTCTTTAAAATCAAGAATGTTCTCTTGGTTCCAATTAGCTTTTTGAGCACCTGGTGAAAAACATTGCAGTACATTTTTGTGTGCACCAGGTGTTGATTGTCAAAATTTATTGAATTGATTTTTATATTAAAGTTTACTATGATTATTATCCAAGTAATCATTGTGCAGGCGGTTATTATGTGGGGGTTTGTATCACGGTTTTGATTGTTTTTTTGACAAAAATATACAAAAAAATGTTGTGTTATTATAATGCTGTTGACAAGCGAGAATTTGGGCAAAAAAGATGTGGAGAGAAAATCGACGGTTGATGGTAGTAGGAGTAAAATTGTAGATAATGTATTGCCCAGTCTGAAACAGAAAGTGATAAGGGTTATGATGATATTAGTAGTGGTCATAGGATCTTGTACTTTTGAAGGTGTTACCAAGTTTATTATTTATGAAGCGGTTGTTGTCAAAGAAAAAAATAAATCAAGGAACTTTCGCGGTCGAATCACTAATGAAACTATTGGCAGATAAGGAACCTTTGATTTGGCGTGGATGTTAGCACGGAAGGATTTGACTAAAGGATGCGTTTGGCTTTCATGGCGATGATTGGGGGATCGACTTGTTCTGGGTAGATACAGGAAACTTTACAAATGATTGCAGATAGTCACATTATAAGTTAATCTCCACTGGTGAAAATACAGTACTGTTACGGCCGCTAATAACATCAGTTTTAAATGCAAATTTTACTGATTCTGTTGGCGAGGAAAGCCAAGTAAAGGCTAATCAAAACTTGGTGAAATAGGAGGACATTCAAAAACCAATAACAATCATAAATCTTTTTTGAGTGTACACATTCGTAATATTAAAGAATATATACATCTCAACATTTTTAACCACCTATGGCTGAGTAAAAAATGAAACTGACATGGAAAAAATAGTATGTGCAAAGTATAACAATGTTACTTGGTGTAAAAGATGAAAGTTAGTGTCAATTATAAAAAAAACTTGTAATAATTTATACACACTTATGTGGTATTTGTTAAAATGCACTATTGCACTACTTAAATATTGTTCTGCAAAATCAAGTAGTAATAATAATAATATTTATAATAATAATGATATTAATAACAATAAAATTATTAAGGGTAATAATAATATGGATAATAATAACATTAATAATAACATTATCAATAATAGGAATATTGTGAGGGACGCTGGCACTCCTCCTTCAGAGAGACACCAAATTGTTTAAAATCTCACCTAGTTACCTACGAAAATTTACATTTACATTTCTCTCCCTGTACATTTTATGCTTGCCAAACTGTACAATTCTATTTACAATCGCTAAAGAATAATTAAATAAAATATTATTATTATTTGTGTACACTTTTTCAACGATCGTTAACAAACCACTTTTGGGTGCTGTAAATGTAAGGCGTGGCTTACATAGATTTACCTATTTTATTGCTGTATAAATATTGGTGTTAGAGATTATAAAGTCAGAGTTAGACTAGCTCTCAGAAGATTCTCTTGCACCAAGAAGCAGCACAGCTACAAGCACAAAAAACCACAAGCGCTGATAAGAGTCGACTATTAGCAAGCACGAAGCTTGGCGGAAAGTAAGAACGGTTTGCCCTTTTACTGCGTATTCCCTTGCTGCGGCGAGGAGTGCGACGCAAAGCATCTGGTGCCCTGATAGTTCGGCCCTCGATAAAGTCATACGTTAAGTTCCGAACAAAGTAGACGATAATTACGGAATAATTATTGTCATCTATAACTACTCATTCCTCACCAGATTCAGCTGCACACATAAATGTACAAGTTAGCAAGCACTCTCCAACGATAATTACAAATCAATTGTGTATTGTCTTGGTTGATAGCAGAGCACATTCGGGAGGTGTACAGGTGGCTACCATCAGACATAAATTCCTCTACGATATTATTCATAATGATAACAATATTATTACTATTAGTAATAAAAATAATAATAGTAATAAAAACATTAATAGTAATAAGAATAGTGACAATAGTAATAAAAATAATAACCATAGTGATACAAATAATAACAATGGTAATAAAAATAATAACAAGAATAATGACAAGAATAATAATAATTATAATAATTACAAGAATAATTATATTAAAAATAATAATAATAATAACAATAATAATAATCTTAATAATAATAATAATAAGCATAATAAGCATAATAATAATAATAATGATAATGATAATGACGGCAACGGCGACGGCGGCGGCGGAGTCGGCGTCGGCGGCAGCGACTGCGACGGCGACGCCGACGGTGACGCTTACGCCTACGCCTACGATTACCATTACGATAACGATAACGATAACCATTACGATTACGATTACGATTACGATAACGATAACGATAACGATAACGATAACGATAACGTTAACGTTAACGATAACGATAACGATAACAATAATAATAGTAATTGCAACAGCGACAGCGGCAGTGGCAGCGGCAGCAGCAACAACAACAACAATAACAACAATAACAATAAAAATAATAACAATTAAAATAATATCAATAATAACAATAATAACATTAATAACAATAATAACATTAATAACAATAATAACATTAATAACAATAATAACAATAAGAACAATAATAACAGCAGTAACGGCAGTAACGGCAATAATAGCAACGGCAACCGCAAGCGCAACAGCAACAACAACAGCAACATCAACAGCAACAGCAGCAACAACTACATCAATAACAATTTTAATAATAATGTTAATGATAATGATTCTGATAATGATACACGACCACGACCACAACCATAACCATAACAATAACCGTAACGATAACAGTAGTAAGATATGAGCAGATCTCCCTACCAAGTGTTTTTTTGTGGATCTGATCTTGGGGTGATACAATGGGTTACGGTGTTGGATGGATTCGCCGAGTTTATATTGTATTTTATTTGAGGGGTATTTGAGTGGCATTTGAGCGGCATTTAAGTGGCATTTGAGTTTTGATTATTTTTTTACTTAACTTGAACTTATATGGCATCTAAATTTTGAATGTATGGCATTTAGG
>CALYOO010000748.1:0-12563 GCA_945261195.1 Cryptosula pallasiana
CGTAAGCTACATTACTACCACTAACAATAAATAAATAGAATATACTTTTTTCTTAGATAAAGCCAAGTTTTATCAATACGCAAAGACTTTACAACCTTGAGAGCAAACAGGTTAGACTCTACAGCGCAGCTAGCTGAGCTATTCAGCTACTATATAATAGTTGTTTGTTGATACAGTCACTAATGCTAGAGTGGATGCTTTCTGTCTGAAAACCGTGACTCTTAAAACAGCTAAAATTGTACTGACTGAGCTAATGACTGACTGAACTATTTTTTAGCATTTTTGGTATACCTGTTTTAATGTAAAAGGTCTTCTAAGCCCATTGCTTCCATCTTTTTTTAAAGTATATCGGGTGCAAGGCGCAACAGAGTTTCCTCCCGGGAATCAATGCGCCATAAATCTTTGAACAGAATCAATGTAAAGACGAACTGCACATTGAGTGAAATTAGTGCAATCGTCTATTGTTGCTGAGGTTGAGTTCGAAGTTGGACCTCTCTATCATTTGTTTTTTTGCGCAATAATCACACTATTTTATATAATAATTTTTGTGTGATTAGACGTTTTTGTTGGATGACCTAAACTCCTTTCTTTGCATGAAAATTACATTATATCATGCCGTAATCTGCCCGCGACTACAAATTGTTTTCTTTGCACAAAACAATATACTATACTACATGTGGCTTTTGGACGGCTTAACCTTTATTTCTTACTCAAAGGGGACACTACAATATATGGGAGTTTTGCAGGATTAAATTTTTTTTCCATCAAAAAAACTCACAACATATTGTATTGAGATTTCAGCGTGAGTGAAAACTTTTTCTCCATGCAAAGATTACACTATATGACATATAGTGAAACTCGCATGACTGCGATTTTGTTTTTGCGCGATAATCACACTTTATTATATAGGAGTTTCGGAGCGACTAATACTTTTTATTTGCTCAAAAATCGCACAAAATTAAATTGGTGTTTTCATGCTAAGATTCTCATCGGCTTTAAAAAAGGTCAGTTTGTACAACTTTAACTATTGCTTTAAAAAAAGGTCAGTTTGTACAACTTTAACTATTTGAAACCCGCTGTTTTCACAGTGAAATCACCTGCCCCAGCAACAGTGGCTGAATGAGCAACCTTGACTGCAACTACTAGGACTCAAAGCAATAAGGTAAAAATTAATATTTGATTATTTTATACTAACTGAAGAATGCAAATAGTTGCTCTGAAGAGAAAGTTTCCTCCTAAAGCCTAATTAGTTTGCTCTCAAGACTGCCAAATCTTTGGCGTTGAAAAATTTTGTCTTCTCAGTCCGAGAGACAAAACCTTGGATCTAATTGCTTATCATTATTTTTACTTAGGTAGTTTGCTCTGTAGAAAATGTGTACTCCTAAAATCTAACCAATTTGCAATCGAAACTGCAATGCCCTTGACATTGACAAAATCGACTTTTTTCAAAGAAACAACAACTGGATTTCACTCACTAATTGTTCAATGTAGCTATGTATGAGCTAAGTATGAGCTAAGTTCAGATAAGCATCATTTTTTTTTAATATTTTCATTGAAATACTATCATTCTGGATATTCATAGAATTTGTTTTTTTTTTCAGGCATGCTCACATATTTATTGAATCAATGGCTAGATAAATATAATCCACTCAGTTGCAAAGCATTAGGGAAGGTTCTTTCTGTTGTATTATTTACAAGTAGTGGAGTCGTCCTATCCTTCTTATCTTACACGGGCTCGCCTTTTATTATTTGTTCAAACGCACAAAGTTTTACACTTTGTGTGAAATGCCATGCTGGATGCAGCTGATTTGTTTTGATGAATAAACAGCTCATGCTTTGACAATCATAATATTATAATAATAGTACCGAAATAACAGTATATATGGTCATACAAAATGGTGGCAGTGCTGTGAATGAGCCTAAACTGAGGAGAGTTCTAGGATGATAATACATTGTTAGCTATTATTATCATCAATAATTATTGTTTTTATGGATAGAGTTTTGCCCCGACAACAGTTAAATTTTAGGTCAGAAGATCTTCCTGGAGAGTTGAGTCATTGGCAGAGGGATTTTTGGGGGATTACCTTTTAGCAATGGATCTCACAGCCGCATCTGAAGCTTCTGCGAAGAGCAAACTCACTTTCTCTAGGCATTCAGATGGTGAGGATGCGAGAGAAGTGTACTTGCAGATGGAATTTATGACAGATCTAGAAATTGATAGCAATGATAGCTTACGATCTCACTCTTGCCTTGTTTTACAATGAGTTCCAGTTGATAATTCTAGTATCTTTCTTTGAAACAGTGTTTTGACATTTGGTGCTACCGTGCGTGCAATCAGTGGTGCAGTACAGTGTAACAACTGCCACTGCAACTAGTGTTATCTGTCTGCTGGCAACGTTACTGTGCCGGTAAGCATTGATACTTGAGTAGCACATAGCAGATAAGGATGTATAATTGCACACAGGGTCAACAGGCAATCAGACAGAATGACATTGCTAAGCAATTCATGTAAGGAAAAGTCAGTAGCGTCCAAATAGTAATGCGCAATTCTACTACCATAGCGAGCCTTTGACTTTTGTAGGCAAAAGAATGGATGAGCTGATAGCTAGATGTTGGTGAACCATTAAAACCAAGCACAAACCGGTTAAAACCATTTCTTATATGTAAAAGGCTTGGACAGAATTCCGGAAGATCATGCTGATGTCTATCAAAATGACTACCATGCACTGGGACCATTGGAGTTTGTTAAAAAAATTTTGATGATGCATGGATCACCGACAATTATTGCTTTTTCAGTCTTTTGGCATGGAATCAAAACATACGATACAGGGTGAAACTTCCCACAAACTTCACTGAGCCAGAGCTCTTCGGGAAATACGCCGATATCATTGGTCTCTTTTTTTTTACTCCGACAAGATAGAACTTAAAAAAAATGAGATGAAGAATTGGACTTGATGGATACGGAGAAGTATTTCAAATTAAGATAACCATGTTTGCTTTACAATAACGCAGACATCAATAATTATTTGGAATTTAAACGTGAGAAAGGAGGAAAAACTTTATCTTGATCTGTAGGATAAACACATTAGTTTCATGAAAAACTTGAGAAGATACACCATAACCTCCACATGTCTAATGTGTTCAACTTGTCTTGACAGATTTAGTTAATAACCTGAATGACACAGATGCCCAATGTCATATGTGATTACATTGGAGTTGCTCGGAGGTGAATACAAACTGACGGGCACAAAATTCCGATAAGCTACAGGAAGCATTGAAAATAATCAAAAGCGCATATGACCAGTTCAGACGGTAACCATGTTCTATGATTTATGATATTGAGTGTTTCCTGCCCGAATGTGAGGGCAATAGAGATATAAAGAGATGTAATCACCATCTTTTACACCAGCAAACATCAACTTTTGAGCATTTCCATTTGTTCAACTGTACTCGGTATTGAGACACTGCAATGCATGAACAACAGTGGTGATGATAGGAAGTGCGTAAGACTAATATTTGACACTTGAAAGACACCGCCGTTGAAGCTTACATCTGAGGGAGGAAAATATTTTTTATGGATCATTGGCTTGGAAACCGAAAACATGAATTTCATGACCAATTACCTCTAACACAAATATCTTTTAGACAAAATTCAATGTCTCTATAGTTTTGGATGAATTGAAAACTTATATGGATTGCATCGTAAAAAAAAGGAAGAAGCCTGTAATTGCTATAGCTTTTTTTTTTGGATTGCACAAAATTTATTGCACCTGGGTACAGCGAAGAAATGTGTCTCAATGGATACAAACTTGAAGCAGGGTTTGCTTTTAACAAACGGATAAAAGATTTTAATCAACTGCGACAAAAATCAATTACCACATAGAAAAGCTTTAAACAGCTGATTAAAAAAGAAGAGCATGAGCGAAAATGAGTAGAAAAATGAAAACATGAGCACTTTGACAGATTTTTTAAAGTGATGCGACAATATGGATGTACATCAATTGTTCAACTGTGCAAAAGACAAAGAATTATCTACAGAAAAACATGAACTTGACATGTAGAAAAATAATAGATCTTCAAGTGGTTTGGCAATTCGCTAGATTTTCAACAAAGCTCATCAACTGTTGCACCCATAGCCCTCATCTAATTTGTTTGTTTAAGAACTCGCTGAGTTTGTTTGACTTTCTTTTTTACTCTGCCTGATTACCAAATTCAATGCAAATCTGTATTCCTTGATAAAAGATAACATCATAGGGGGGACCTAGCTTGTTGATCCACAGAAATTATAAAAAGGGGACAGCGAAAATTAGAAAACATTGGCTCAATAGAGAGACAAAAAATTGTGACAAAATCAGCAGAGTTGGCAAAAAACTTTTTCTACCAATGGCAGATGATACAGTTGATGCCTACTGAATAACCCCTAAGAAGAAAGTTGTCGAATTTGTGTTTTACCAATCCGGTGAAATTTATAAGTTGTCGCACAGCTGATTTCAGTATCAAACGCTCACAAAAAACCTAACGTCAGACATAGCTCAATGAAGAAAAAGCCTTTCTTGGAAAATGAAAATCTTGCCATCTGGTGTATGTGTTGGAAACAGACTCATCTTTCCATTTCACGAATGTTTCTGAGGCAAACAAGAGTTATCTTTCAACAATGCTGTACATCATGAGTTTCATCCTGCTAGCCAAGAATTAACCATAAGATTTCATAAATGGAGATTTAAAGGTAATGAATGTCCCCAAACCCTGGGCTACGCAGTCATCTCTGAGTGCAATTGGTTGATTTGTGTAAAAAAAAGCACAAAAATCAAAGAAAAAAATTTTGATGCGTCTTACTAATCTTCCTACTCCAAAAGATTTGAAAAAAAAATGAATCAGAAAAGTTTGTGTATAGGTTCTGATAGGAAATTTTTTTTCTAATTGGTAGAATGTGACAGCAAAGTCCCAAAGTAACCCAGCAAAAGTTTTCCAAAATTTCGCCAATTTTCAAAAACAGGTTTTGGACTGGAAAGTATTTCAGTGATGAGATGAAAGATTCTGTGGAGTCCAAAGGATTCCTAAAAAACCCTCAACGCTCATTAGTCAAAATCATTGTTCAGAAACAAGTTATTGCTAATGTGTGCATTGCTAAAGTGATATTTGTAGCAGGAATTGAAAAATAACAAAGTTTTTTTAGCTGATAGAAGTCATCCCTAGAAAGGCTGTCAGAAGTTTGGCACATCGATTTTGGATGCTAAGAAAATGGGAGACATGGATTCTAGTTAACAGTTGGTTGCCACTACGAGCAAACTGATAGGAATCGCTGCCAATGGAAAAACAATCATCAACAAGGAAAAACATAGAAAAGTCTGATACATCAATGGTGCCAGAGAAACTTCATTCTGCATCAGCGGAAACAAATTCGATTCTACAGACGAGGAAATCGGAGGATTACTACGAAATCGTAAGCGCAAAAAAGTGACATGCTGTAAAACTTAATTAAAATATATATGAGAATCTATCGCATTTGAAAGAATTTCATCAGTCACTACATTGTTTTTCTAAGCTGAGCCTGCATGCTTCAGCACACTTGGATTGCTGCTTCCTGTAATGGAAATGCACTGTGTTGCCATCGATCCGCAGCCGGTACTACACTTATTTAACCAACTGTTTAATCAACTATGTTGTTCAAGACTGACTCATACGCTTGAGCGCTCACAGTAGTGCAGCTGAGTTGCAGCTATAGCTTCAAGACAGCGCGAAGGATATTCCTGCCTTATAGTTATTTATATCTGGGCATGAGTCCCATGCTGCTTTGTTTACTCACTATTAGCAAATCGTATATTTATACACTTCTGTGATTTTGTTGCTCATTTATAAGCGCTTGCTTGTAGCCCAGCGAGGCAGTTATTAGTATTATTTAGTTAGCAGTAGTGCTCAGACATTATATTGTAAGAAACTGCCTAGAACTTGTGCATGCTTACCGCTAGCAAGACAGCTGCGAGAGGTTCAGACTACAACAGAGAAGGTCCCAACAAGTGTACAGAAGACGCTTGGACATCCCGTAGGAATCCCCAACTAGAAACTACACCAGAAGACGCCTACCTGCCAGTACAAACAGTAACACAGAAACATTACTACTACTTTTGCAATTACACTTCATGGCAATTCTGTGCGTTTTAGACAAAGTGGGAATAAAGTCTTTGTTTGCACTTTCAGCCTATTGAGATCAGTTTGGCCGGTTGCCAACTACCGTTGTGTCTGCATTGAAGCAGCATCCTGTCTCTTCTCATACAGAGAGATCTCCAAGCCTTGCACTCTGTAGCCACGGCTACCACTAGAGCACAGAGTTAGGCACCATCATAAAGCATCTTGCAGTACCTGTGGCAGTATTCCTCACACTACGTGGGGAAAACCGTTACAATACTACAACATACCAGGTTGAAAATGTTGAAGTTTTACTACAATTTAATGGACGAGTAAGTAACCATTAATTTCCATCCGCTTATCTGCTTTTTATTTATACAAACATCGATGGAAGTGATTTTCAGCACTTAAAAATAGATACAGACATTGGGTACATGAATTTGAGAGTGTTGATAGAAAAAATATAAATCAAAGTGGACATCTGCGGTCACAATGTATTGGAAGAGAGTATGACAACCCCTCTCAGGGCTGTAAAAAATGACAGGGAAAAATAATTCGCCAATAGTTGAGAAGAGAGGACGCAGACTTGCTACACAAAATTTGATCATGAAATTTAACCGCCCCCCCCCCCCCCCCAACGATTGTCACTGAAATGGTTATGCAAATTCAAATCAATTACATGTTTGTGCATTCTCGAAAAGAGAAAAATTGACGCACCGCATTTTGTTGATAGCCCCCGATTCCTATCTAGAAGATATTGGGGTGCACTGCTGACTTTCAAAGCCGGATAAACTTGTAGCCATAGATTTTAGAGTGATACTGCATGGAGAAAACTAATACATTTCATATTCTAAATAAGGTAAAGAGTTTGACAATCAGCACATGAAAGGTCTGCTGGATGAACGCTTCACAACCGAAAATGAAAGATCATTGGTCGGGCGTTTCAACGGTACTTTGAATGAAAGAAACGATTTACCGATAACTGGAGTACAAAGACAGTATCTGATACATCAATGTTCTATCTCTGATGGTTAGCTCGTACAATGACATTATTCACACAGCTACTGGGATGAAACCGAATGATGTAGATTTTTAAAACCAAGAAACCGTATGGAGTAAACTGTAAAAAGAAGATTAGTATTGCTCCAGTAATGAACAGGAGTTAAAAGTTGGAGATTATGTAAGAATTAACCAGGTGGGGAAGCTTTTGAGAAAAGTTATATTTCAAGTTGGACCATAGAGGTCTCTATAATCAATGATGCGTTGACCTACCCAAAATCTAATAGTATACAAGGCAAAAGATTTTGTCAACGAAAGAGGCGAGGGAACGTTTTGCGAAAAAAAATTGCAAGAGATAAGGAGGCCGTAGTTTTGCAGAATCAAAAATACATTTAAATGACATGAGCTGGGATGAAAACGGATACTGGTCAAGTTTTCGGTTTCTTATCGAGGGCCCAAATCTATGCTGAAAAATACTGGCATCTCCGTACAAAGCAGCAAGTTCTTTATCCTAATTGAAAATGGAAGATATGATAGAGTGAAAGAATTGAAGGAGGCTACATGAGAATATTTCATCAAATGAGTTTGGATAACCAGTTCTCTATTTCCCACACGGAAGTAACAAACATCAGTTTACTGACACACAGTGATTCCAAAACAGTGTTGAATTTTTTCCAGTGACAAAGCCTAAATTTTTGGATTTGAACCTCGTGAAAAAAACTGTGTATCCCCAAGGTAAATCTGACATTGTAGCATTTTCCGACATAATTTCTGGTTTAATCGCTCTATGAGACTATTCTAGCATCGTGGACAACAGAATTGTTGGCGTTACGAACTTGCCTTTGCTGAGAGTGATGCCGGTGCAAGGGAACAAAAATATCATTGTGTACCAAAAGTTTGAATACCCGCCCCGCCCTACATCAATGCCACATCATTTGATAGCAATTTCAGCCAAGAGCTCATAACCAGCAATGATCGTCAGCGGATACCATTTGATGGTGGAAAAGCCATATCGACAGTCCATTTTAAAAAAATAAGACGCAATGAATATGGCTCGATACATCCCCCAATGACTCCAAATGTTTATGGGGAGTACTATAAAAATGCAAGCTGGGAATAAAATTGGAGTGGATGTTGAGCATCAGGTCATGCCTGGTGAGAGCAGCAATGGAGTAAGTAGTATTTTCTCGACCATCTTCAAGTTGGCAATACCACTGTTGAAAAAAGGGGGATGAAGCCGAAGAGTTGATACGGAGTAACATCACGTGGTTTCAAACATTCTTGCCAACCACATGTGGCAATTACTGGCATATACTACTGTTTACTGAGAACCGGAGGATAAAGTAGGAATGATATTTTGAAGGGTCTGAATAGCTATGGGGGACGATGAGATAAGAGATCACCTAATAAGAAGATTTTTTTCTATAGACTTATTTTAACAGCGAGTTTACATGAGACCGATATGCTAGTAGGAATAGGTGGAGTAAACTGACAAGAAAACTGCATGGTTGAATAGGTTTCTTAAGTAAAATTGTATGTATGATTTTATTCTCTACAAAGAACAAACTAGGACTAAAGTACGATGTTATGCAATATGATTTCAATTCCAAGAAGCGAAGTCGATATAACAGCCCGAGTCTTGTAAAAACAATATCTAGCTAGACTGCAATGTTCTTTGTTAATGTAAATGTCATGCTTTACCACACGTGGAGTCTTTTTTTCGGGATTTATCTTCTAGATCGATCGAAAACACACAAGAATTGCTATCAATATTACATATTGTAGCAAATGAAATACTTACGGTTTTACACCAGAACAATACCGATAACAGAAAACTTTGTACCGGATAACATCTTTTTTCTTGCTTAATAGAACGCTGAGCTTTTGTTCATTATATTGTTTTTGTTTGGCATCGCCAAAAAAGGACACGAGTTCATGATGGGGAACATCATCTAATAAATTGGAGACTGTAGGGAAGGCCTGAGGAGGTGCGAGTAAGATGCTGTTGTAAGAAAATTTTGTGAAGTCGTTTTATCATTCATTCTGGTAAGCACTATAATTTCGAATATTTTGCGAGACAGCCAGTGTATCTATTTGAACCGGTATGTGGAGATTCCTGATTAAAAGCTTTCCATCCATCATGAATCTGTACTGAGCCACCAAATTCTAGCTGGTTGCACTCGAGCCAGGATCAGATCTCTTCAATAACCTTGCATTTTTTAAGCTAAGGACACTACCCGGTAAGAAATTGTACATATCAGTTACATTGAAGCTCTCCTTCAACTGCTTCATACTCTCGTTAGCAGACACATTTTAAGTGTTTTTTGAGTTTCCGAAGCTTGTGCGGGCATACTCCATATGGAAAAGCTCGTCACCGCTCTTTGTTTCTCCAACGTAGATCAAAACTATCTATTTGCTTAGCTTTGCTTTCATAGCTGCAAGCACAGGTAATTCACAAAGTTGCGTTCGGCTCTCAATGGTTTGTCGCCGGTGGGCGCTTATGGCGTTTAGTAGAAAGGTACTCTTAAAAGTAATGTCAATCAAAGTGTTTACGCTGACTTTGTGAACAATTGTCTTGCCAGGGCAGCAGGGCATGATCTCTTCAACATCCATCACAGCTCCTTACTGTGAGATGAGTCATCACCTTCATCAATAGTCACATAGACCTAACCTTGTTCTTGGTCTTCCAGGTCTTCAGCACGGCATTTTGTTGTTTGGACGCATTGAAAGCTGTTGGGAGGTAGGGTTTTATCAGAGCCGGATTATTTAACTTCATTGATTGGCGGTGTTGACAGCATTGATTGAAAAGAAAATTCCTGGGTCTCTGGCAAGTTAATCATCAATTGAGTTTAAATCAGGTCAATATCCATTCCAAAAGAAAGAAAAAAGGATGGAGTTTTATTGTTAAATTATAAACAGTTAATGTTATTAAATACATGATTAGTAGAACTTCATGGCTGCTTCTTTGACAAAAAACTAATTTCGTCGATTTCAAGAACTTTGCAGTCTTGAAAGCAAACTGGATAAGCTCTAGGACTACACCTTCTCTACAGCTGAAGCTACCTTAGTGAAATTAATAATAGAAGATTAGAGCCAAGCTTTTGTGCGTCTGACTAAAATCTAATTTTGTCAATGCCAAAGAGTGTGTTTTCTTGAGATTAAACTGGTTAGACTTTAGGCATACACCTCTTCCAGCCTATCAAGTAATTTCTTATTAAATTTACTGTATTGCTAAGAAACCTAGCAGTTGTGGTAGAAGTTGCTTTTTGTAGCACATTTGCTGGAGTAGATGCTTTTTGTCTAAAAGAAGTGGCCGTTAAAATGCTCTAGTTGTGCTTTCTGACCTTCCCTTACCGCCGATGAGAATACAATAAAGAGCAGAATAATTATTTGTTGCACAAAAATCTCTTTATAATGTAGTGTAACTTTTACAAGAAAACAAATTCTTTTGTAGCGCAAAACTTCCGATTTTATATTGTCTAAAGTTTGCATGAAGAAAATTAATGTGCAACCATTTGCACAAGGAATCTCATTCGCTGCAAGGACAGGTTAGTCGGTACAACTTTAACTATTTAAGCGACATTGTTTTCAAACAGAAATCATACACACCAGCAACGGTGACTGAAAGAACAACATTAATGCTAAGACTAGAAGCAACGGCGTAAGGTCAATAGATTATTATATTAATATTGTAAAACAGTAAAAATTTTCTCAAATGGAGAAATTAGTAACACTTTCCCAATAATTTTACACTAGTAGAGAAATTCTACAAATCGCGCTGGAGAAGATGTGCTCCTAGAACCTCACCAGTTTACTCTCAAGACTGCCAAATCTTTCGAGTAAGTACAATGAGTTTTTTATCAGAGAAACAACAACTGCTTTTGATAATTCATTATTATTTTCACATTCGTTGTTTGTGACGTGGAGAAGGTGTACTCCTAGAATTTAACCATTTTTCTCTCATTTTCTCTCATGGCTGCAAAGTCTTTGATTTTGAAAAAAAAACTTGCTTTTTATCAAAGAGGCAACAACTGGGTTCCAGTTTTATATTACTAATTGTACTCAAGTAGTTCGTACTCTGATAAGGCATAATCTTAAAGTCTAGCCAGGTTTCTATCAAGGCTGCAAAGCATTTGACCTTGACAAAATTGTTTTTTTAGAAGAGGCAACAACTGTATTTAGGTAGCTTGTATTTAGGTAGCTCGAACCATAGAGAAGGTGTATTCCTCAAATCTATTTAGTTTGCTCTCAAGACTGTGAGGTCTTTGACATCGATAATGTGAACTTATATTGTAGTATGTTTGATCGTCATTATCATTATCATAATGAGATAATTGATTTTACTACCTTAATTATTAAGGCAGCAAAATGAATAATCTCATTATTCTCAATATTTTGCTTCAATTTTTATTATCATTTACTAACAGCTTTTCTTAAGTTCATTCAAATTAATGTGATTTCAACAACAACAGTATCAACTAAATTACATCAAAAGGATTTTATTTCTCATGCATATCACAAATTTGGCAGCTAAGCACGGTGGTACCACATAAGTTGATCAGGCTAATTTCTTTGCAAGCTGTTCTCTTCTGCACTACACAGCATTTGAACTAGAAGGTGAAACAGATTCAATATTCAGAAACATTTGTTTAGACTTGCCTTGTTTTCATTAGATGTGGAATAGGTCAAAACAAGACGATGAGAAATATTCAATGTGGGAAATATCTGCTTTCAATTTCTCTGCTGTGGTATGTATGTGAAAAAAAAAACTCGAGTCGTCAGTAGCTGTTTAAAAATGATTCAAAACCCCCAAACTTCATTTTAGTGATGAACTCAACATAAATGGACAACGAAATATTGTTGTGCGGTCAAATCTCAAATTATCCAGTGTATAAAATTAATTATTGAAGCAAAAACTTCTCTCCGTTCACTAGAAGGGCTTTTCAAGGGATTAATGAATATTTAATGTAACTTTATTGTGCTTTGGAATTTAAATTGTGCTTCATATGTTGTACGTATTACTGTGATAAACCTTTAATATAATTATAAGGTGTATTGGCGACCTGGATCGATGAACATCTGCTATTAATCCTATTTGGTATCCACTTCAGTTGGCGGCAAGTGCATCGATCCATGCATTTAATTTTATTATATAATAGTAAGAAATAACATCCATCGATGCAGATAAGACGTGAAGGCATAAAATTCTAATGTGCATTGTAGCGAGCATAGTTGTTTTCATTTGTGTAAGCAGTTCATCAGCGACGGTTATTGTGTCGTTGATTGTTCATTGGTACTATTAGCATGATGCATCGGTAAGTAGCAGATAGCGGTAGCGAGTCAAAGAATAAACAGCTTTACACTTGTCTGGCTGGCAACGTTTGTTTCAAAACAATTCATTCTTAATGAACTACAATTATATTTACTGTTTTAACAAC
>CALYOO010000749.1:0-12503 GCA_945261195.1 Cryptosula pallasiana
AAAAATGACGAAAAATAAATCCGCAGAATTTTAACTTCTGCTGTTTTGGGTGTAAAAAAATGGAGATCACAACATCATCAACAGCGGATATGGGAAAATATTTTGTTGTGACAACTACGACTCCTTTTATTCAGTTTGTTCACAACCAAAAACAAGAACCGTGTTCAAATGTTTAAAAATAGTTTATCAATGCCCCAGTTTGAAGCATTGCTGATTTTGCTTTTGGAGTAATTCCCTTATTCACTTTAAGGAAAGTGAGGTAACAACTCCACATTTCTAATAGAATTTTGATTTAGGTTCTTAAATACTTTCATCTCACTATGATTTAGAGAAAGTGGCAATATTTAATTCTTGGAGTTTTCTTCTATTACACTGCTTATTGAAAAATATTTAGCCAGAAGATTTACCTGCTTCGGATTCATCTTGTCTCTACTCTTGTATTTAAATTCTTTGCCAAGTATTAGATGGGTCACTGAACAGCATCGAGTTTTATATAATAATAGGTAGGGAGGGAGAGAAAGAGTGAACACGCATATGGTAGTTGGATGAATCAATCCAATTGAAATTTGATTTTTTAAATATAGTATTCTCACCAATTCAGTCTTAGAACTTTCAGCCATAAATTAAGAACCCAGGAAACTCTCTCATTACTCCCCTACTGAAACAAACAAACCCTCTAGGTACGCTCTAACCCTTTGAGACCACCAACTTTTCTAGTAAAATCTTTCACATAACCCACCTTATACAGGCAGCACCAAATCCAGTAAAACTGTGGTTATAAGTATTGCTAGAACTTGAAACTTGGAGTTGTTTTTAACTTGATTGAGTTGTTGTGGTATAAATTAATCCCACTAAAAGGACTGAAGAAGCAAGCAGGGTCGCTGGGATAAGTGAGTATGCGCCTCCACTAGTACAAGAGTGACCACCGGTGTAAGACATCTGTTCGTTTGCTCCAAGTACAATGGTACAGTCTGATTTGATCATTTTAAACTGCGTTACTTTCATATGTTCAGGTGTTAGTAACACTGAGGGAACAAAACAGCTCGCTTGTTATTTTTATTTGTCCAAAAAATGTAAACCCTATTAAATATGCAAGCAAAAGAACTCGAAACTCATTTATTATAATGTATATTTTGTGCGGCTGGCTGCCAGGAAGTTTGTTGCTGAATCATAGAATCTGGAGGATGCTACAGGATTTGTATGAATCTTTAAAGATCCCTACAAAATGATTTCAGTTTTTTCCTATTTCGCCAGGTTATTACTCCTTAGTACAACCTGATGTGTTTCCTGTTCTCTGCTTGATTTTTAGGTCTAACTTTAGACAAAGCTATTTTAAGACAGTTCCTTTTCTATTCATTCATTAAATAAATTAATAAAGCTTCTTAAATTTTAAATAGAAGTTGTATACTCATAACAAAATTGAACCTACTGGAGTTGTCTCCTCTTTATCGATCAAAGAAGCTGGTTTACAGAACTAAACAGTTGGCAAACCTTTTATGGATTAGCGATGTTTTACAAAATGAGCACCAGTGTGTTTATCAACAAATCAAATTCACCGGTAAAGCAGCGTCACATTTTTTATAATTTTAAAACACAACGCTTTTTAGTCACCTGGATGGCACCATCTGAAGTTGTCACTTTATCATTCTTTGCTTCTGATCCACACTCATTCATTACCTACAAAAAAGTGATGTAAAAGTTTTGTATTTGTCTAAATTAAATTTTTGCAGAAAGGTTTTGCCAGTTATGCCAAGCGACAAGTTTTAAATTTCAAAAAAGCTTTACAATAATTTGAATTAAATTTGAAAGAACGAAACTAACTTGAAAGATTTGCTTTTGCTAAAAATATAAACTAGACAAAATTCCAAGGAAAAGATTTGTAAGCACGATTACAATTTTGAATCCCAAGAGTAGATAAATAGAATGACAATTGACAAAACATCAAACTTTCTGCAATGAAAGACAAGTGAATAACCCATGCAAACACCAAAATATAAAACATTGTCAACAACTAGGAGTTGCCCTCTCTTTTAATTGAGCAAGTCAAAAAAATAATTTTCTAACCTGATATATTCTCATTTTGATTTGTGTCACAGAGATGACACAATTAAACACATTTCGCTTTTCCACAGTGGCTTGTATAAATGTTGAGGCCAGCGGCTCAAGAATCTGAAGGGAGGTTAGTCGATAGTTTTAGCAAAAGCAAGTAAAGTGCAGCCTGAGTAACTAGCAAAATCAACGTGAATTTTGATGGTTTATAAACAAATCAACAATATCTTTTTCTACTGCTTTCCTGCAACACTCATGCATATCTCAATTGCCAAAAGTGGACTAGGCTACAAAATTAGATTATTTTACCAAACAGAGACAGGCACCAACTTTTTTTCCCAAGATTAATGAAATAGTATTACAAACTGTATAACAAAGTATTATTTTGTGTTTTTAAGTGCTCTAAAAGTTAAAACGCCTTGAAACAAAAAGTAATTTCGAGTCTCCAAAAGCAGAGCTAAAGAGAAGTAGTATGATAGATGCGAATCTCCAGTAAAAAGCAGACCTGCCAACATACCATGTTGATTGACAGGCTTGTCAAATGGTTGCGTAGTTCGATTCGTCAAGTATGCTTGAGACTTTGGAAAGACCTGTCCGGTACATTTTTAATCCTAACATTTTTTAGTATGTTAAACCAGAGTGAAAATACTAATTAGTTCTACGCTCTAGCCATTCGGTATTAGCGTAATGTGACTTTCTGTGATTCGTCTCCACCTACATGATTTAAAATATCAAATTTACAAATATCTCTAGCTTGAGAGCAAATGACTAATTTTAAACCCAGCCATAAATTAAACTACTCCAAAAGAATGTTTGTACATAAGTTTTTCTTTCTCTTAGCCTCAGGTTTTAGGCGTATGCACCTACCTACACACTCCCCTAGTGGTTCTGCAGAAACTATAGTTATAAAGGCGAAACAGCACATATTCTGTCATGTCACATTGCTGGCTAACAACCTAAGGGTGTGTATGAACTTTAGTTCTTCTCTCTCCCCTAGGAAACATTCCAAAGACTGAAGTCATGTGATTTGCTTTCACCACTAAACCATTCCTACTAGCTGATAGTGCTGGCATTGTCCATTTACATTAGAACTAAGGCCTACATTACACAATAGGCTCAATGTAAGACTGTGTCTCTCTACACAACCTCTACATATGAAAGACATATTGTGGTAGATTTCAGTGCACTCTAGTAGTAAACAGGTAGTTTACACTAGAAACCTTTGCTAGACTTCTGCCCACAGCATTTGGTTAATAGCTGTTGGGTAGGAAGTCCTACTGTGCCGGTAGCATAGTAAGCAGGGCCGGTATTGACCCCTGCAGGGTCGGTAGTGACCTCTACCGACCCGGTACAGCTGTACTGGGCCGGCACAAGATGGCCGCCTTAGAGGAGGATCTGCAAAGATGTCAAAGAACTTAGTCAAGGTCGTAAACAGGAAGTGCTCACCCCTAAAGTACCAACTTCATGGACCTAATTCTATGTACAGCCTGGGAACCCTGTAGGAGCCTTCATTGGACAATTAGGAGAGAAGACTCTGCCCTTAGCCACTTGGCAGGCACCTCCCTTTGTTATGTTGCATTGCATTGTGATTGGTTGATTATTTATATAGTTAATGTAATTGGTTCATTTACTTCCTGTGCATTGACTCTTATATGTTTTGTGTTTGTTAGCTCTCCTATAAAAGGAGAGCTCCCACTGTTAATCTGTGCATTCATTACAATGAGCCATGGCATGTATTCTTATATTGCTAAACCCTAGAGGAATAATTACCCTCAGGACAGCTTAGAGAATAAAGCCATTATTACAGACACTACTCGGTACTGTTTGTCTGAGCCATGGGCTCTTGCCTTACCGGGTAATTCGGTTGCCCTATACAGTTGTCACTGTCGGTCAGTACAGTGTCCCCTCTGGAGAGAGGTAGAATACTCGAGACTAGTGGATGTCCGTGGTAACAGACCGGAATCCATTACATTGGTGGCAGCGGTGGGATAAACGGTACCTTCCCACGCTGTGCTCTTTCACGCTACCCTCTGGCCCTGCGAATGCACTGCAGGCCAGCTACCACTGAAGAAGGAGAAGTGATCTACCGGGTGTAGATCTGGAGAGAAGAGAAGAAATTGATCTACCGAAGTAGTAGATCTGAAGAAGCAATTGACACAAGATACTACCGGATTTCTCTGCAGGTTCGTTTGAGTTCGCTCCGAACTGCAGCAGCTATCCCGGCACAGTATCCACTACTAAAGGCTGTCTGCATCAACCGTAGAGCTTGCTCCGTTTGCAGCAGTCCAGTACAGACGCTACCGTATCTTCTACAGGCTCGTAGAGTTCGCTCCGACCTGGACATAGAGATACCGGCACTGTGCGAAAAGAAGAAAGAGTCGTGTATCAGCTATACAGACTCAGCTACCAGAGGTTATTCAGCTTGGAGTGCTACTCAGCTGGTAACAGTGACCCCGGCACTGTATCCATTTACAGTGTCACTACACTACTGCCTGTAGGCCCGTAGAGTTTTGCTCCGCCCTGCAGCAGTACAAGAAGTTTCGTAACGGTTGTTACAAGCGACGGAGTGCCAGATACTGCCACAGTATCCATTGGGCCAACCCCTAGATCTGCTAGAGCCACTGGAAACACAGCTACCGACCCGGATCTCACCTATACCGGCCCGGGATCCAGTTGTACTGACCATTTCTTAGATTTGAGTTGAGATCACTCCTCTATCTGCAAAGAATGGCCACCCAGAGAGCACGCAGCGCTGGTCGAGCACCCGCTGGCAACCCAGAAGCTACAGCCATTGATAGATTGACCGAAGCATTGACGGCTATGATGAGACCCAACCAAGACAATGCACCAGCTAGGCTAAAGGCTCCGAAGTTCGACGGCGAAGGAGACGTCGAGTACTTCATCAGTAGATTCGTTGAGGTAGCCGAAATGAATGAGTGGCCAGAGAACACGGCCATGTTATACCTGAGGGATGCATTACGAGGTAAAGCATTGGACTGTGGAAAGCCTCCACATCTGCAGGGTATCTTTGCTGCACTATGAGCACGTTTTGGGCTAACACAAAGGGAAGCTATGTCCCGGCTGACCAGCCTACGCCGCCAACACAAGACGTCCCTCCAAGAGCATGCAAGTGAAGTAGAGCGCCTAGTGCGCGTTGCGTATGCAGATCTACCTCACCGACCCATGCAGAGGATGATGCTGGATATCTTCAGCACCACGGTTGGAAATGCTTACCTGCAAAGACACTTGTTGGCCATGCAGCCCATTGACATTGCTGAAGCAGTCCTGGCCGGCAACGAGTATAAGCAGATAAACACACCGTTTGAGGAGCGCCAGGCTCACGTACGGATGCTGGAAGAGGATGCCGACGAGGATGAAGAGGAATGGATGAGGACGATTGCCAAGGGCCCGTCTCAACGTGTCTCCACCGCTACTGCCGTACAGCAGACACACCACACCCCTACACCTGCCATACCGGATCCTATGACCACAGTCATGGACAGCCTAAAGCTACTGACAGAAGAGCTACGGTCACTAAGAGCGGCAAGACAGGCGGCTCCCGCTCCACAGTTAGAGACAGCGCCTGCAACACGCTGTTGGGGCTGCGGACAACCCGGCCACATGATGAGTACCTGCCCCCGAACTCAGCGCGCAGTTCACTTTGCAAACAACCCCAGACAGACTGGAAACGGCCGGCGCCCGCAGTAGCGCCACCGGCAGCTGACTGCAGCTGGGCAAGCCGGACCACACCCACAACCCGTTATAGTCCTGGAACTCTAGGAGAGAGTGGACAGCCTCCCAAGATACAACCGACAGCAACCGACCACCGCTGGACAAGCCAAACAACTCCTGATGCCCCGTACAGTCCTGGAACTTTGAAAAAGATTGGACAACCTCCCAAGAGAGCATCAACACCCACTGACTGCAGCTGGACAACTCCTGACACCCCGTACAGTCCTGGAACTCTGAAGAAGAGTGGACAACCCCCCAAGAGAGCACAGACGCCCGCTGAGGACAGCCGGACAGCTCGACAAGCCCCCATTAGTCCTGTAACTCTGAAGAAGAGTGGACAACCCCCCAGGAGAACACAGACTGACAGTAGCCGGAGAGCTCGTCAACACCCTTACAGTCCTGCAACTCTAGGAGAGAGTGGACAACCCCCCAGGAGAACACAAATGGCAACGCCGCCGCTGGAGCGACCTTACCAGGCCAGCTACTTCCTGGCTGGAAGGTTAGCCGGTAGACCAGCCTCCCTGTTGATTGACACAGGCTGCACCACCAACTTGCTGTCGAAGCATCTGTATCAGCAATTGCCACAGTCGGTGAAGGACACGCTGCAACGCAGCGAGGCACATGGACTCATGGCTGACGGGTCTAGGATTCCCTTTTACGGTACCCTGCAAGTAAACTTGCAGCTTCGTAAACTGAGAACGAGCGTTAACTTCGTCATTAGTGACATCAATGAAGATGCCATAATTGGCATGCTGTTCCTCACCTTACACGAGTGTGCCCTACGGTTTCCAGACTCCCATGTCATCATTGACGGACATGTGTTACCTTGCACGGACAAGCACGGGCAGCCACTTAATGACAGTGTCCGTCTAGCGCAAGCAGAGCTGACGGAGGACCCCCCTTACACCCCTGAAGAAGAGGACGTCCCCACACAACCACCCACTGTAGAGAGAACTACAGGTGGAATGTATCAGGCTGTGAAGAGCCCCCCGCCACAGGTAGATGGCAGAAGATTTGAGCCGGATCGGACAATAACTGTAGAAGCTATAGGCCAAACAGTGTTTTCCCCCCGCTGGCTACGCCCCTGCGCTGGGGAGAAGGGAGCCCTGCTGCTGGAGAGAGGCAGCTGCCCTTTGACTATGAACCCTCTGTTAAAAGATACAGAGATGAAGCAAGCAAGCACAACACAGAAGCAGGCTATGAGAGCGCTCAACTGTGTCTAGATGGGGATTTCCACCACCCGCCTAGAGGAAAGGCAAGGAAAGCAGTGAACAGACCCAAAAAGACTGCAAGGGAGGTGCGGACCACATCACGCTTAGTTTCAAAAGAATCCCCAGGAGCTCCCCGACAACCTCCAGTGAACAGAATCACTGTAGCAGACCGTCGGAAGAAGTTGGAGAAGTGGCCAAAAACCCCCAGTACCCAAACACTTGCTGTGGAGCCAGACAGAGTGAGTCAGAGTTGTGAACAACACTGCAGCTCAAAGGAGCCACTCATACCCGCGAAAGTCATCAAAGAAGTAACACTTGCTTACAAGATGTCCAACCATTGTCTGGAACTGAGCGACGCAGAGGATCTGCTGCTAGACTTGGATGACTATCCACCTGCCCAGTTAGAGAAAGAGCTGGAGACCATGCCCACAGCAGAGCTGTACCCCAAGCCTGAGAAAGGGAAAGCTGAGGAGAAGGAGGAGGAGATCCAGCTAGCTAAGAAAGAAACAGAGGGTGAGCAATTAAATGCAGCATTTTCGAAATGGTTGTTTGAAAACTGCACACCACGAGATCCGTTAGCACTACGGAGTGGCAGCCCGCCTAGCTATGCTAAACCTATACCTCTAGACTTACCATGCGCCGGTGACAGTAGAGTATGCGCTCTCCCACGAGTTGGGACTGCTGACACCCTCAGAAGGGCAGTAGATAAAAAAGAGCGGGAGATCAAGTGCCCACCACTTGATGCTGCCTGCCGGCCGGGATGACTCCCTACCGGCCCGGAGCACCTCCATACCGGCCCGGGGCAACCCTGTACCGGCCCGGGGTCCTCCAGAAATTCAGTCAGGAAAGACTGAGAGGTTACAAGGCAATAATTACCCTTGTAGAGCCTACCGAAGGAGAAAGCCTGTGGTGGCAGCTAAGGGTGAACGTCCCACGACGTCTTCACCACCAACCTTAGTGCCACACAGCACAGTGCACCACACCCCGGCACGGGATGTTGCTTGCACCCCCACGGTACAGTGGGAAGAGGAGAAAAGGCACTGGCTTTCCTTAAATAAGGAACGGCGTTCTCCTAGGAGTAAGATACGGAAGGTTCTGTCGGCGCTAGAACTTCCAGGGCCACTGCTCTCACCCATACATGACACTATGGTAGAGCAAGCTCCGCTGCAATACAGGCAGCCCATTAACACATTGCATAAAGTCTATCATGCACTTTGTGTTGTAGACTCACGCTCCCAAGTGGACGTGACGCCGAGGCTCACCATACGGTTGGTGCAAGCACCCAGCCCTACTGCAGAGGAGAAGGCAGAGGAGACCGAGGAGAAGGTGCCAGTCCCCGTTACACCTACGTTGGACGACGAGCCAACCACCTCGTGGAAGGAGGATGGGAGAAGGAATCCCACAAGATGGCGCATGCTGCGCTGGATCACCCCGGAGACTGAGGAGCGGGTGGAACACCTGTTGCAGGAGGCCGTGGATTACACGTGTACCAAGTGTAATTACCAGGCCAGGAACACGCGGCAGCTCAGGGTACACACGCTGCAGCACTACCTAAGACATTACTGTCGGTGCCACTACGCGAGCGAGAGCCGCGACGCGGTGTACTCCCACCAGAGCAAGTTTGATGCGCCAGGAGATGCTATGCACTACCAGAAGACGGGGATCATCTATACTGTTGATCGCCCTAGCTACTCCCGCTTCTGTGAGTTTGTCAGGTGGAACAATGCACCTAAGTTCAGGCGATGCCAGCCTATGCACCAAGGGGAACCAACTCCCAGGGTGCCCGTGGGGAAGCGACTGGGCTCTCCAGTACGCAAGGAAGCTCCGAAGAGGAAAGATGATCGGAGAGGCAAGCTCACGCCAACTCTTACCGGGTATAAAATACCCAAACGGACAGCTAGTCCACCTAGTGCAACTTGCTTACCAGAGCCCGAAGTTGCCAGTACTGAGCCAGGAGAAGTGGAAGTTCCCAGACCTTCACTCCACTTCCTACAACACAGTGACCGTCTGGCTACGCCGATAGAAGACCACGTCACTGCTCTTGAGAAGCAGCTGGGAGAGCTGCGGAGACTGCTGATCAGTCAGACTCTTTCGGAGGGACAGACTACTGTGGCTAAAGCCGAAGCGCGGCTTGTCACCACGGAGGTTGAGCGGTTGCGCCAGCAAGCCACCAACCTGAGGGGCGCTCTCTACTGAACGAGACGCCGGACAATGTATATATGCTATTAAATATATACTCTTGTTCTATTATATATATCTGTTATGCAATCAAATATATAACCTGGGTACGAGTGTTACCCCCCACACATATCTGCTCTTGATATTTTATTATTAAAGCCAGGCTATGACTTTAATGGAGAGAGGTATGTGGTAGATTTCAGTGCACTCTAGCAGTAAACAGGTAGTTTACACTAGAAACCTGGCGAAGCAATGCGCTAGACTTCTGCCCACAGCATTTGGTTAATAGCTGTTGGGTAGGAAGTCCTACTGTGCCGGTAGCATAGTAAGCAGGGCCGGTATTGACCCCTGCAGGGTCGGTAGTGACCTCTACCGACCCGGTACAGCTGTACTGGGCCGGCACAAGATGGCCGCCTTAGAGGAGGATCTGCAAAGATGTCAAAGAACTTAGTCAAGGTCGTAAACAGGAAGTGCTCACCCCTAAAGTACCAACTTCATGGACCTAATTCTATGTACAGCCTGGGAACCCTGTAGGAGCCTTCATTGGACAATTAGGAGAAAAGACTCCGCCCTTAGCCACTTGGCACCTCCCTTTGTTATGTTGCATTGCATTGTGATTGGTTGATTATTTATATAGTTAATGTAATTGGTTCATTTACTTCCTGTGCATTGACTCTTATATGTTTTGTGTTTGTTAGCTCTCCTATAAAAGGAGAGCACACACTGTTAATCTTTGCATTCATTACAATGTTGCCATGGCATATACTCTTATATTGCTAAACCCTAGAGGAATAATTACCCTCAGGACAGCTTAGAGAATATAGCCATTATTACAGACACTACTCGGTACTGTTTGTCTGAGCCATGGGCTCTTGCCTTACCGGGTAATTCGGTTGCCCTATACAGTTGTCACTGTCGGTCAGTACAGTGTCCCCTCTGGAGAGAGGTAGAATACTCGAGACTAGTGGATGTCCGTGGTAACAGACCGGAATCCATTACAATATGTACCATGTACCACAGGCTCTGTTTGTTACTCTTAGATGTCTAGTGATTCCTGTCAAACGTTCTATTAGATCCAAGCTAAAGCAATGCTATCACTCTATAAACAATGGTGCCGACATAACAGATATCATGGGGTTGTTGGTTAGAAATATTGTTGTTGATGAGAAAAAACTTCATGTTAAAGGTTGAGTTGTTAAATTTCATAGAAGTGCATGAACTTGAAGTGGTTGCTGGAGGTGATATAGAGAGTGTTAGTTTTGATAAGTTTGTTTTAGTTATGAGAGGCCATTATGGTCTGGCAAGTTAGAACACCAATGCCTAACGCTCGTATGCGAAGTTCTATATATCAGTGAAAAGTTTGGAGCTAGATTGGATTTTTTTGGTTGGTTTGTGTCATATAAAAAAATTCCAGTATGTATAGTGCATCTCAAATTACGCCTCGCTGAGTGTTTGAGTAGACTAAACAAACCTACTCCATACTAAACCGAGCCATTCAACTGTAAAATCAAAGAACCGGGTTCAGATGCAGAACAAGACTTACTTTAGTACCTGAGGCATAAAATGAGCCAAGAAAAAGAACAACCAGGTAAAACAATGTTCATGAGACAAGATGAAGCACAGAGAGATGAAAATAATTCTATCTACACGCTGATAGTAGATGCATACACACATATGGATTCAGTTTTTTCATACGATCAGCTCTGACAGTTTGATGAATCACTTTGATCATTCACCTATGCCAGCTCTTGTTGTGTTAGTATACCAATTCAACAGAGTGGCTATGTGAGTTGTCCTTACTTGATGCAGAATCCATAGATTGTGATTATTTGGTAGGAGGTATGAGTATTTGCACTCCTCAAGCTCGGACTATATAGAGTTTTTGTCCTCTAATCTACAACAGACTTTATAGTATATATATATGAAACAAGGAAAAGGTCACATGGCTATAGACCCCACAATCAAATCTCTAAACATGCAAATAAACTCGTTGATAAAAATACAACTCATGAAAATATCGCATACAGGCTGGGTAATTCAGCCAGTGCTTATTGCACTCGCGAAAACCCTACTAAGGCTTCGGAGTATTATACCAAGTCTTTGGAGATGGAAATAGCTTTGCATAGAGAGAAAACTAACCATTCATCACAATATTCTACACATCACAGAGGTGCTGATGTACATGGTGAGTTAAAAAACTATGAGGCCACTATAGAATCTATTAGCGAAGCATTGGATATAGCTAAGAACTTACACGACCCAGAAGCTTTGCACCATAATTTAGCTGATTGCTATCAACCGATGGGTAGATTGAGCTTATTCACAGATAAGTTCGATGCAGTAATAGATTACAGTTATAAAGCATTAGATATATTTACAGCCTTATACGGCGCTGACAGCAACCACCCTGATATAGCATTGACATGTTCAGCCTTAGCGTTGGCACAAACAAAAAGTGCAGACTATACTGATGCATTAGTCAACCATAAAAAGGCACTAGCTATCTCTGAGTGCGTTCATGGGGGTAAATCATACTACAACCGCTGTTAGTTGCCATCAAATTAGTAGACTTTATCAAAAGCTAAGAGACCATGATAGAGAATTAGAATACAAAAGTAACGCTTGGTCTGTGTAAAAAGCTGTCAATCGAGTTTCATCCTATGATAAAAAACTAGCTGACAGTTATTTTGCTTTTAGAGAGATACACAGACAGCTAGGAATCAATGTGAACTCCATTTTATTTTATACCCTGTCGCTAGAAATGTTTACTGCTTTATTTCTCTCATCTCTGGCAACCTGTAGCCTTGAAGTGGCCGAGTGCTACATGGAACTGGGAGAGGTTTACAAGTCAGTAAATGAACATAACTATAGCACCAGATGTTATAGTCAAGCTCTAATTGTCACTAGGAGTGACTCCAACTCTGATCTGATATCTTATACATTGTTTGGACTCTCTAATCTGGTCTTCTGTATAATCAGTCCTCCTACAAACTTGCAGTTCATTTTTTACAGATTGCTCAGAAGAAAGTTGGCTCAGATATGAGCCTGCAGATCGATATCATGTCTTCTATGGGTTTTTGTTACATGAAGTTGTGTAACTGGAGAAAGCTGGGACCTGCTTGTGCAAAGCATTGTGTACTTGTAAATCACATTCTTCCTGTAGAATTATGTTCTTGGCTAGAGTACATTTCTTTGTTGCTCAGTTGTTGTTACATCTAGGGTACACATCGTCACACCCTCTGGAACATTCTTTACTAGTACTAGCTAATACTAGTAAGCTACTAGCTACATGTAGTAATACAAATTGAGAGTACATAACACTAGAAAGAAATG
>CALYOO010000750.1:0-12165 GCA_945261195.1 Cryptosula pallasiana
GAAAACACTCTTCCATATGATGGAGTAATTAATAGTTTTTTCTTTTCCTATAGTGACAAATCAATTTCAAATGAAATTATTATCAAAGGATTTAATACCACAGTAAGTGAATCTTCAAAACATTCACTCATAATTCCAGCAAAAATTAATGACAAAACTATTGTTGGCATTGGAGAAAATGCTTTCAAAAATCAATCTTTAGAAAGAGTGTCTATTCCCGATACAGTTACTCGTATTGAAAATTATGCATTCGCTGATAATCCAGAGCTTTCAACGATTACCCTTGGAAATGGTGTACAAGAAATTGGTGATTACGCATTTGCAAATGAAGAAAAAAATACATCTGACGTTCTTACAACAGTAGTAATTCCTCATTCAGTCACAACAATTGGGGAGCATGCTTTTGCCTTTCATTTAAGATTAAATAAGCTTACCATTGGAAATAATGTGAAAGAAATTGGTGATTACGCATTTGCAAATAAAGAAAAAGATGCATCTCATGCTCTTAAAAAAATAATAATTCCTGATTCAGTCATAACAATTGGGAAACATGCTTTTGCTTTTCATTTCGGATTAAATGATCTTACCATTGGAAAAAATGTACACACCATTGGATCATATTCGTTTCGAAATGCTTCATTATCATCGATAAGTATTCCAGAAAAAACGCGATACATTGGAAAATACGCTTTTGCAAAAAATAGACAATTAAAAACTCTTACCTTTGATGGAAGTAATAGTCAATTAAAGAGCATTGGTGACTCTGCGTTTATATCTACAGTATTAAAAGATGTCGATATTCCTGATTCAGTAGAGAGAATTGGTCAAAAAGCTTTTCAAGAAACAAAATTAGAAACGTTAAAAATTGGAAAAAATATTTTACTCATTGAAAATCATGCATTTTTTTCTACAGAATTAAAAACCGTTTCTATTGCTGAAAGAGATATTCGAGAGAGGTTAATAATTGAAACAGATGCTTTTAATACTAAAATCTCTACCCCTACTGTGTTTACTATCAATATTTCTGATCCTAATATAATTATTATCTCAAATGGTGTATTTTCCGCATCATCCGCCCCAACATTTAAAGTGCCCAGCAGCGTTCTAAACGACTATAAAACCGCTTTCAATACAAAAAGCATCACTATTGAATCGCAATAAACACAATAGAGAGAACATTTAAATAGAAGCCCAAATAGGTCCAACTAAAAACATAACTTTCCCCATCACTTTATACAATGGAAATGAACCAAGATATCTACTATCAAGTTCATACTGATCATTTCCCATAAGAAAAACATGTTTTCGGGGAATTTTGATAGTACGCACGCTATCTATAAACGGTATGCCATCTTTTGTATCATCATTATCATTTTTTACATCGATGACCCCTCTTCCAGAAAAAGTAATGTACTCATTTTCAATAGCTTTTACACGAAGTAACGCATACGGATTATCATGTTGTATAATGCCAAAACTCATTACATGAAGGATTGGTTTTACTATTCTCATACCACTGGAAATAATCTTTTGCATTGAGGTTTCATCTTTGATAATGTGATTTTTTTTAAGATGTGCAAGCGATACCATCACAATATCACCTTTCTTTGGTTGTTGAAAATATATCATTTTTTGAGAAACATTAATACCATACAAAGAAGGTATGACAAGCATTTTTTGAGATTTTTTCTTTGATTGCTGTAACTCCGTTGAAAACTCTGGAAACATATCTTGTGCGTATGCTACAGGAACACTCACACATCTTATCCCAAAAGAAATCAATACTATATAAAAACAGAGAGCAATGAAATACCATTTTAAGACACTTCGAAATGGACGATATTCTACAGACATATCATTTCCATACACCATACTCATAGCATCTTTCATTGTATAATCCTCATGCGATCGATTGGAAAATAAATGACAAATGCCTTTCCTAAAACATATTTATTGGGAACCACACCATAAAATCTACTGTCATAAGAATTATCCCTATTATCCCCCATAAAAAAATAATGATCTCGTGGTATGTATATTCCGTTTTTATACTCTTCATATCCTAAAGGTGGTGCTATAGTGCTTGGAAAAAGCTCATACGCATGCATTGCCATCAGCATGCTTTCTTCATAGCTCATAACAGAAGAAAAAGTAAAATTATTTACATGCCATGCTTCTGCATTGTTTTTTCCAGTTTGATCATCTTCTCGTGCACGTTTTGCGTTGTAAGTATCCTCAAAAAAATCACCTGCAGTTACTTCTCTAAACGCACGCTCATCATACCATATGTCAGTGCCACGTAATTTATATTGAAGCGAATTATTATAATATCGAATGGTATCTCCTTCTTGTCCTATAAGACGCTTAATAAGAAATTGTACTTTTGGATTTCCAAAGCTGTCTTTATTAATGTCAATCATCGATAATGTCAGCATATATAACACACGCTGCAAAATTTCAAAGAAAACTCCTTTTCCTAAATATTCAGTACTCTGAAATACTACAACATCAAATCGATGTGGCGTAGTAATCCCTGGGATTTTTTTATATGAGGGAAGCAATTCTGGACCATAAATAAATTTATTTACAAATATCCTGTCTTTTAGTTGTAATGTAGGAATCATTGAACCTGAAGGTATTTGATAGCCTTGTAGAAAATATTGATTTAATATCAACACTACAGCTACAGCCCACAAAAAAGAATATATCCAGTCTTTTATCAAACCACGCTTTTTCTGTTTTTCAACATATCGATTTTTTCTCTTTTTTAGATATGTAAGATATCTTTGTGTAATAGCAACCATAGATGTTGCGATGTGTATAAGCATTGTGTAATATACCTCTCAAATATAATTGTTATTTACTATGAATAATACTATAGTATTATTATATGGTAAAAAATGCACACATGTCAGAAAAAGAGAAATCCAATCATACACTCGTCACAGAACCTGTTATCTTAAAAAAAATATTAGGAATTTCACCATTATTATATATCCCTTTTCTATGGCTTAGTATAATAACGGTTATTGTATTAGTACTTTTATCGTCTCCATTATTTTTTTCACCAGGTCAATATATTTCAGTAGAATCACATCCACATAACGCATCCGTCTTTATAGATAAAACATATAGAGGCGTAACACCTTTTACGGGCATCGTATCTCCTGGAACGCATACACTCACAGTAGCGTATCCATATCTGCGCAGCCATACAGAAACGATACATTCAAAAAAAAAATTCTTATTTCGAAAATATAGTAACACTATAAAAAAGACAGTTACTTTTCCTATCAAAGAAGGAACAGATGAAGCTCAAACATTCATACAAAGCATTGTAGAAAACATATCCGCATGGAATCTGTATCCCTATAACAGGACAAAATTTTTTGTTCCAGACATCCTCTCTCAAACTCTCAAAGACATACAAAGCGTAGCTCCTCACATAGAAAAACAATTAATCATCGAAACACTTCCTTATTTAAATACAATACAAAAGCACAACAACGACACTATTGAAACGGTATTGCACTTTGCACAGCATAATACAACTTCAAAAATAGTAGACGATTATCTATCGTTTATTAAAAAAAATATTCTGTTAGAAAATGAAACCTTCTTCAAAAAGAACGACTTTTTTAGTAGTAAAGATTTTTCTCGCATTACCATCAAGCATCCCTATTCTTCTTACAATAACATTTTACGTTCTCGTGCATCATTTTCGATAAAAAACATCTCATTTCCCTTTGTAAAAGTTAATGCGGCAACACTCAATTACACTACACATCGAATACGAACAAAGACAGGCGCTCTCCGTTTTTTTATCGAGAACTCATCGGATGATGCCAATCAGTCAGATAACGCTCTCACCGTCCAAACTCCTGAATTTTATATTCTTTCTCATGAGATAACTCAGAATGAATTCAACTCATTTCTCACACATAATCCACAATGGAAGCAAAAAAGCAACACATTGATATCAGACGATCACAAAGATGTATACTTAAAAGATTTTACTCCTCTGCAAACACCAAACACACCTATGCGATATATAAGCTATTATGACGCGCGCGCATTTGCTCAGTGGATTGACTCGCAGGTAAATGCTTTAGGATATCGTGCAAAATTACCAAATGAATTCGAGTGGAATGCTGCAATGTTACAATTTCCTAGCACTTCGACGCTTGATGTTCCTCTCAATAAAAATACATCCCCTGCCTCGTACGATATCGCGCTGAGAGGAAGTCTTTGGGAATGGACAGAATCGTGGTATAGTCCCCTTCCTCATTTTGCAGGCTACAACGGTCCACAATATGGCAGTGAAAAAATCATACTCGGTGGAAGCTTCAGGAACAAAAATGATTTTCGTCGAATTCCAAATTTTTCAAGTAATGTTTCAGACATGCTGAACATTAATATAACAAAGACACGTAATGCATCACATAATCCCTCATGGGCAACTGCATACGTTGGATTTCGAATTATCCTTATACCACTCTAACAAATAAAATAAAAATATGAAACAGGTTTGCAGTTCAGAAAAAAGTGCTATCAAAATACTACAAAAAAACAAAAAAGCGTATTTTGAATACACCGTGCTTAATACATATAAATGCGGCATAATGCTCAATGGATATGAAGTAAAATCTATACGTGAAAGCAAATATAATTTTTCTAATTGCTTTGCTCGTATAAAAAACAATGAAATTTACCTCCATAATATGCACATAACTCCTTATAAATTTCATACTATTGAGGAAATAGATCCTATACGAACACGGAAACTACTTGCTACAAAACATGAAATAAAAAAAATGAAAAAGTCTATCGAAGAAAAACGTATGACATTGATTCCTTTAGATATGTTTTTAAATCATGGTCTTATAAAAATGACTATCGGTGTCTGTATAGGAAAGAAACTACACGATAAAAAAAATATCATGAAACAACGTACTCTTGATAGAGAAACCTCAAGGGAAATAAAACAATTCAAAAAAACAGCAAAAACGTATGAATAATAAAAAAAATCAACTCGATATAGATGCCATCCTATCAATAGGAAAAAAAATGATAAAAGAAGCCGGCGATAATACTCTCACATATTTTCCTTGGTATCAAGGAAATGCTCATGCAACAGCAAAAAAAGTATTCTACAAAGATGATAATACTCCAGTAACCGAAGCAGATAGAAGCACAGAACGCTTGTTGTCTAAAAAAATACAGCAGCATTTTCCAACACATGGCATTATTAGTGAAGAATTTTTGCCTTATAATCCTACAGCACGTTATAAATGGATAATCGATCCGATAGATGGAACATTAAGCTTTATTTCGGGAGTGCCTTTATATACCATATTACTTGGGCTTTTTGACAGCGTAGAAAACATCCCACTGCTAGGATATATATATTCACCAACAAGTGGTGAATGCGTCTATGCATCTCTTAATCGAGGAGCATATTTTGAAAATCTCTATGAAAAAGAGCAACATGGATCCGCTTCACGCGCTCCTCTAAAATGCGATGATACTGTAAGCACCATTGCAAATAGCACACTTATTTCCTACGATTTCAAAGCTGCAATTAAAAAAAATAATAATGTCTATACTATAATGATGCAATCAAAAATCCCACGCACCTGGGCAGATGGATATGCATACCTGCTTCTCTCATGCAAAAGAGCGCATGCTATTATTGATACAGATATGCATGTGTGGGACATTCTTCCTATATATCCTATATTACGTGAATGTGGCGCTATAATAAGCGATGCTCAAGGAAATCCCATACAATGGGAAACACTCCTACAAAATACGCATGCTGAGAAATTTTTTTCTCATAACAACACTGTGGATATTATCTGTACATCTTCTTATTTACTTTGGAAAGAAATAATTACAACACTTAATACATCTCACAATCACATATAACATATAATAAAGAAGTTACTCTACTCTTTATGAGTTTTTTAAAAATCTCCCCTCAGCATCTCTAAAAGACCCTGTAATAATATTAAAGAAATCTATCCAGAGTATCAGAGTCAATGTACAAAATACTAAAAGTAGATAAAAAAACCCAGAACATAATCGACCAACATACATTCTATGAATACCTAAGGTTCCGAAAAAAAACCATAATATAAAACATACCGATTTACTTTTAGAAGATACATTCTGTGTCTCTATCTCTTTCAACATCTCGTCTTTAATTTCTTGCTTAAATGTGTTTTTCTCTTCATTTTGCATAATACCTCCTGCTTTTATAAAAAACAACTCATAAAAATTCATCAATTGATAACTATATCAATATTATATAATATATTATATAATATATGTAATTGGGGGTGTTACTGGATTTGATTGAAAATGTATATGATATATTTGCAAGTGGTCTGACGACCTTAATGTTATATCTGTAATAAATGCAGACACAAATTATGCAATAGCAGCTTAATTTTTTGCTGTTAGCAGTTCTGTTTTGCTCTAGAGCAGATCACTGTTTAATATATAGAGCTTGCTTTATGTGTTCGAGTTTTAGGGTGCATAAAGGACTTTAAATAAACTAGATATAAGATGGCGTGTATATCGCACATCTTATCATTGAAATTTTTAATAATATACTAAACTTGTAGACGGTATACTCATTGCTTTTTAAGACGCGGGTTCAAATCCCGCCATCTCCACAAGAATTTTATTTTTGTCCATAATAAGCATGTTCACCATGTTTTCTATAATAATGTTTGTCTAACAAATTTTGACTTATTTTCTGTGATGCTTCATGTACTGTATAAGCAACAGTATTCATTTTTGCAACAATTTCCAATATAACCGCATGTTCTACAGCACTTTTTGCATCTCTTCCCCACGTGAACGGTCCATGATTATTCACTAATACTCCTGGTATTTCAAGTGGATTAATAGTGCGTTCTTTAAAAGTTTCAACAATAAGTTTCCCTGTATTCAACTCATAATCATATTTGATTTCTTGATCATACAAACTTCTTGTACAAGGAATATCACCATGAAAACAATCTGCATGAGTAGTTCCAAGACATGCAATATCTTTTCCACTTTGTGCAAAGCCACAAGCATACATAGAATGTGTATGTACAACAGCACGTATTCCTGAAAAATTTCGATATAACTCAAGATGAGTATGTAAATCTGATGAAGGCAAATGCTCACCTTCTTGTATGTTTCCATCGAGATCAAGAACGACCATAGTGTCTTCTGTAAGCTCTTTATACGGAACACCACTTGGTTTAATTGCTATAACACCTTTTTCAAAGTCATATACACTCACATTACCCCAAGTAAAATAAACAATATTATACTCAACGAGCATCTTATTTGCATCGCATGCACTTTTTTTTAATGTATGAAACAAACTCATAAATTTTTCTCCAACATACTAATACTGAATTTTAGTACAATACATCATTCAATACTTACATAGACGTATAAGTACAATATATATTAAATACCTAAATATGCTTTTTGTATTTCTTTATTGGATATTAAATCTTTTGACGAACCAGACAATACTACATTTCCTGCTTCAAGTACATATCCTCGATTTGCAATCTTAAGCGCTTGATTAGCATTTTGTTCTACGAGTAAAATTGTCGTATTATTTTCATAATTTATTTTTTTAAGTATTTCAAAAATATTTTTTATTATTATAGGCGCTAATCCTAATGAAGGTTCATCTAATAGTAACAATGTAGGACGAGCCATAAGTGCTCTCGAAATTGCTAACATTTGCTGTTCTCCTCCAGAAAGTGTACCTGCTTTTTGATGCTGTCGTTTTTTTAATATGGGAAAAACATCAAAAATATTATCTCTATCACGAGAAATTTCACGCTTATCTTTTCGTAAAAATGAACCTAACTCGAGATTATCCTGAACTGAAAGCGCAGAAAATATTCTTCTTCCTTCTGGAACTTGAGATATACCTCGTTTTACAATTTCTTCTGAAGACAACGTGTGAATAGGATTATTTTCAAAAAATATTTCCCCTTGTGTTTGTGTAACAATTCCACAAATTGTCATAAGAATAGTTGACTTTCCTGAGCCATTTGCTCCAATGACACAGACTATTTCTCCTTGATCTACATGTAAATTAATAGAATGCGCTGCTTGTATGATTCCATACCACGCACTTACGTTTTTAAGTTGCAACATCATGTTCCTAAATATGCCTCTACTACTCTTGGATTACGTGTGACTTCTTCGGGACTACCACTTGCTATACATTTTCCATAATCAAGCACATAAATACTTTCACACAAATTCATTACAAAGTGCATGTCATGTTCAATTAAAAATATTGTTATATTATATTTTGTCATCATATATCGTATAGTATCCATTAATTCTCGTGTTTCATTAGGATTCATTCCGGCTGCAGGCTCATCAAGCAACAATAATTGTGGTCTTGATGCAAGTGCTCTTGCCATTTCTAATTTACGTTGTTTTCCATATGGCAAATTTTCTGCTATTTCATTTGAAACATCATCCAGATTAAAATCTTTTAAAATATTATGACAATACTCAAGTGTCTTTTTTTCATTTTTTCTTGCTTTTTTTGTATAAAACAATGCATCTATAAATGAATAATTCGTATGCACATGAGCTCCCACAAGAATATTTTCAATAACAGTCATTTTCGAAAACAATCGTATATTTTGAAATGTTCGAACAATACCTAACCGAGCTCGTTTATATCGTGCAAGAGAGAAAACATTGTGTTTTACATTATTCTCATCCGTAAATATACACTTCCCTGTATTAGGGAGATAAATTCCTGTCACACAATTGAAAAATGTTGTTTTTCCAGCTCCATTAGGACCAATAAGTCCAGTAATGCCATTCTTTTCAACATGTAACGAAACAGAATCAATAGCGGTGAGCCCACCAAATTTCATAGTAATATTTTCAATGGACAATATCATTTTTTTCTATCCTCATCAAGAATAAACTCTGTTCGAGATTTTGGAATCAACCCATCTGGACGAAATATCATCATTATTACCAATATGGCTCCAAATATCAGCATTCTATATTGTGCAAACACACGCAAATATTCAGGAAGCATAATAAGTATAATAGTGCCAATCACAACTCCCGAAATAGAACCTAAACCACCTAACACTACAATCGAAAGTGTCGTTATGGAAACTAAAACAGAAAAACTATTAGGCTCTATATACGAAACACTTGCTGCAAATAATACACCAGCTATACCGCTCAGCATACCACTGACAATAAATATTATTATACGAGTAGAATGAGTATTGACTCCAACTGAGACACTTGCTATTTCATCTTCTCGCAATGCTTCCCACGATCTTCCAAAACGCGAATGTTCTAACCGACGAACACAAATAATAAGAACTACAAGAAGAATGAATGTTATAAAATAAAGCAATTGACTTTGTCCAAAAAAATCTAACGATATTCCTGGCAATGTTGGTTTTGCAATACCAGACAAACCTCTAGGACCTCCAGTGAATTGAGAATTTACAATTAACAATCTAAAAATCTCGCTTAATCCTAAAGTTACTATCGCAAGATAGTCTCCTTTCAATCTTATTGTTGCTAATGCTACAATAAGACCAGCTATAACTCCAGCAGCTCCACCCATTAGAAGACCTAAATAAAATCCTACGCCTAATTTTAAATTAAGAAGCGCATATGCATATGCACCAACACCAAAAAACAACGCTTGACCTAAGCAAAGCATGCCTCCAAGTCCAGTTACGACATTAAGTCCTAATGAAAATATAATATAAATAAAAACCAAGGTCAATATTTTCGTTTGATATATCCCTAATACAAAAGGAATCATAAATATCACAATACAAGTTCCAATTAACAACTTTTTAATCAACGACCCATGCTTCTGTATCATTAATTGAATGCTCATAGAAGTATGATTCTTTTTTGTCTGTTGTGTTTTTCTAAAAAGAAAATAATTATAAAACGCAGAAAAAAATATCGAAACAATTAAGATGCCGATAAGATTATTCCATCGCAATACTACTTTTTCTTCCACCCCTATCGTTGGCACTACAAATATTATAGATAATACCACCATACATAAAGTCATGTATAGTATTTTACTTATATTTCCTTTTGTTTTAAAAAATTCTTTCATACTTTTTCTTTTTGAGACGATCCTAAAATACCTGAAGGTTTTAATATCAAAAACAATATCAAAAATACAAACGCAAATATATTTTCGTAATCTCCTGATATATATCCTGATCCAAAACTTTCAACTAATCCTAAAATAAAACTTCCAAGCACAGCTCCTGCAATACTTCCTATTCCTCCAAGTACGGCAGCAATAAACGCTTTTATTCCAACTAAAAATCCTATATAAAAATTTATTTGGCCTACATATGATCCTATTAAAAAACCACCAAGCGCTGCCGCTGCTGCTCCAGCAAGAAATGCAATAGTAATCATATTATTTACGTTGATTCCTAATAATTGTGCCATTGTTCGATCATGTGATGTAGCTCTCATCGCTTTTCCAATTCTTGAACAATTAATAAACAATGAAAAAAGTATCATAAATAACACTACTACTGAAAATATAATAATTTGTTGGAGATTTATAATTCCATCAAAATATTTGATAGAAGGAATAAATTGAGGAAACACAACAAAGTTTGAAGTCTGCAACAATAATATATAATTTTGTAGAAACATCGACATCCCAATAGCGCTTATAAGCGCTGAAAGTCGCGAAGATTGTCTTAAAGGCTTGTAAGCTACCTCATTTACAAAATATGCATATCCACATGATGTAAGAATAGCTATAACACAGCTTAAAATTATAACCATCAATATAGGAAGCCCCAATGGCATCAGCAAAGAAAAACTAATAAGTGCTGCAAAAGCACCTATCATATAAATTTCTCCATGCGCAAAATTTATTAATTTTACTATTCCATATACCATAGTATATCCTAAAGCTAACAACGCATAAATACTGCCTTTTATGAGGCCACTTAATACTATTCGTAAAAAAAAATCCATATAATTCTATATTATTATTATTTTATTTATTAAATTTATTAAAACATGTTATTTATCAAAAATTACATATTTTCCATCTTTAATTTTATATACAGCAAATCCAATTCCTTTAGGATCACCTTGTTCAGTAAACGAAATCGTTCCTATAGCAGTATCAAATGTATTATTTCCTGATGAAAAATATTCTTGCATGTCTTTACGCGTAATATTCTTTTTCTTCGTTTCTTGTAATGCTTCTATAGTTTGCTTAATTATTTGAGCAGCTGCATATGCTTCATAAAAGAACAATCCAGGTTCTTCTGAGTATTCTGCAATATATTCATCGCGAGCAATTTTATAGAACGCATTACTTGAATAATCTTTTGAACCAGTCAAATATATTTCTTCGTTATCATCTTCTACAAGTTCACGAAAAGTTTCTGATTTTAATGCATCGCCACCAATAAAAGGAATGTCTATTCCTGCTCTTTTCATTTGACGAATAAGTTTAGAAGCTTCGGAATGATATCCACCAAATGCAAAAGCATCAGCATCTGATACTGCTATTTTACTAATAAGTGAAGAATAATCGGAAGCACCTGCCGTAACGCCTTCAAACAAAACAACTTCAACTCCTCTTTTTTCTAGACCTGATTTTACACCGTCTGCAAGACCTTTTCCATAGTCTGCTTTATCATGAATAACCACTGCTTTTTTTATTTCTTAATACATCAACAAGAAAATCCACTTGAACTTCACTTTGAGCATCGTCTGGAGCTATAACTCTATAAAACAACGACTTATATTTTTCACTTTTTGTAAGCGACGGATTTGTAGCAGAAGGAGATATAGCTATAAGTTGTGCTTGTTTATAAATCTCTAACGCTGCTCCTGTAGCCCCAGAACAAACATGTCCTAACACTGCAACTGTTTTACTGCCAATAAGATTAGATGCAATATTTACAGATACCGCTGGATCACATTGATCGTCTTGTATATTAAGATTAACATTTTCCATTTTTTCTAACACAAGTTTAGCGCCTCGTTTCGTGGGCACACCAAGTGCTGTTAAATCTCCTGAATATGGACCTACTATTGCAATCTCAATTTTCTCACCATTATCTTTGGAACATGAAACAT
>CALYOO010000751.1:0-11942 GCA_945261195.1 Cryptosula pallasiana
TACAGTTACTGTTACAAAAATTTGCTGCTTCAAGAGGCTCTTCCGATCAACAAATATTAAACTCTTAAGGCTGCTCCACACCGCAACGAAACGAGGACGAAACGTCAAATTAATTTCGTAACGAAAATAAATTTGCCCAACGAAAGCCCTACCGTCACTTCGGTAGCGTTACGGTGACGTTTCGTCCAGACCTAGCAGTGCTTGGTTGGCATTTTTTCGTTAGTCGATCATTGGTCAAAAGTCTTTTCTGCATTTTGCTATTGGCCACACAAGGCGTAACTTCATTGGTCCATGTTGCGTTAGTGGCGCTAAACACAGCACATGTTACTAAAATTTATTATTATAATAATTTTAATAATTATTATTACTACTACTAGTAGTATTATATTAAATACTACCATTGGCTGGCAGTTGTTTATTATTATTGTTATTAAATTTGCCTAATGATGTTATTATTATAATAAAAATTATTAGAATTATTAAAGTAATTATTACTACAGTTAATTATTTTTTTAATAAAAATTGGGCCTACTGCAACAAAATAACAAATGATTCATTATCATCATCATCGTTATTTATTATTATTAGAAGGAATTAAAAGGAGCCTAGCACTTATAAAATTACTAGTCTGGTGAGTGAGTAATAATGATAACCAGTTGCTGTAAATAATTAAGTTTACTCACCGATAAATTAACTAAATGCGAATATCTGGAAGCTGTCCGTACAGAAGAACTAGTAGAAGAACTACTAGTATTGAATACTACTATTATTATGATTGGCGGCAGTTGTTATTACAATTCGTGTATTGTCATTGGCTGGCAGTTGTTTGTCGTTGATCGGCTACATGCAGTTTCGTTCGCGTGTGAAGCAAATTTCGTTAACAATGCACCGAAACGAAAATCTTTTCGTTTCGGCCAGTTCGTTTCGTTACCGTGTGGAGCAGCCTTTAAACAATAGAGTTTGAGGTATTGCACATTTCAGCAGCATTTGAAGTAGACAATTTTTCAACTAAACTACTAGTTAAGGGTACATAATTATTTCGTAACATATCAAATGGTGAATATGATTATATGCTTCTTGTTAGACACAGTAATTTGTGAGCAGATAGCTCCGATATAATACAGTAAGTAGTAATAAAATTTATGAGCTAGTAACGTCATACATTATCAATTAAATTTCAGTAATCGGTTATGTCAATAATAGACCCTCTTCATTAATTTTGTTTCTTTTATATCATTGTTTTCTCACACCTTCTGGATCTGATTTCTCATTCAGTTTTTCTTGCTATTATAAGCGATTACTTTGGGTTTTACATTTTTATTTATACACTCCTCCATCTTATTATAGAACTTACATTCTAGACATTATTTAGGTTTTTCTTTTAACGGCTTTCTAAATTATGCTAAGCACAGTTTTAGAAGAGTTGTTCCTAATAGTTCTTCCAAAACAGAATATCTTGCTATATTTGAACCATTTAAAAAAAATCGAAGAATAAAAAATTCAGCTTCTCATTTCTATGTAGAGATCAACAACAACCCCTAAGCCGCGTTTACACTAGGCGACTACGACTCCTTTGAAGTTTGCCGCTTGCGTCTCGACGCATGAGACTGGCGCAGCTTCCGGTGGAGATGCAGGGTTGTCGGAGGCTGAAACGCAGCAACCCAGCAGCGTTGGGTTCGAGCGTCAAGTTGCAGTGTCTTCATAGCCACGTGACACAGTTTAACCAATTGAGTTGCTCTATACAGCGGCTCCAATATTTTGCTTATTCCAGCCTGGATATAGTGTAAACAATGATTGTTATAAGATCGTAAGGTTATTATTAAAGCATGCCAGCACTGATCACTTTTTGGTTGAGTTTCTGAATATTCAAGTCTAAAGCCTGGTTCACATTGTCAGTGATGCATCAGGGACTGTCAGTGACCAGTGTCACTGATCATCACTGATGCATCACAGAAATGATGTTCACATTATCCTAATTCAACGCCGATTGCAGTCCACTGACAATCGGGAGCAGTCAGTGATGCTATCACTGACAACACCGCATTCACAATAAACTCGACCTATAAACCATAACAACCAATAGAACATAGTTGAGTGGTGGCGACTAGCAGTCAGCGATTAACCGTGATATAGCAGCAATTTCAACTGGTATATTTATAAGTAATAAAAAAAGAACTATAGTACAATTTAAGCTCAATATTATTTATTGCTTGTTTTTTGGTACGACAACAATAAAATATCTGGATAAATTATTTTAGTTTAAAGTCGCACAGTGATTGGTGATAGTCACAGAGATATTTCTGGCAAATGTGGTAAAAGCTGAATTAAGTGGAGCACAGAGACCATCATGATGACATATAGACTCGTTGATTAGGCCAATTCTCTTCATCACCTAAAACCAAAATAATAATTAATAACATTGACTGAAGTGAGTGTTAAACTTATTAGTAACAAATATTTTTTATTACAATAATAATGTTGTTTGTACTTATTTTTTGATATTTATTTAACAAGTTTCAAAGATAATGAATTTCAATATTTTAAATGTTAAAAAATTTACAATTGGGTGTCATCATTATTTATGTGCTGCACAGATTGATGTATTAAATAACTCTCTAGGCCTACTCATTCCTGATTTACAAGCTTGCCAAAAAGCCATTGACCTCAAATGCTCGTCGAATCAGCTGAAAGTTAGCTTACTATAACTTTCATAGATTACGTGTAAGTCATCTTCGCGTTGTGGGCGTGGTCAATTATAATAAATAATGGCAAATTCTTATAAATGAAGTTGCATCGTCTGCGTTTAAAATGAAATCTGATTGGGCAATTCATTTAGTCTTAGGTCTACTGAAAGCCATTGCAACAGGAATAAAGAATCCTTATGAAGACACTCCATCAAAAGTTGATTCTAAGATTTAATGGTGGTATTTACTGTTACGCGCCATTTTTCACCTGGCTTGAATTTGGACGCTGCACGCATAAAATCGGAATTACTGGTTTCTAGCAATATGGACGCAATTAGTGCACACGCATAGTAAACAAAATCAACGCTTGTTTATTACGCAGTTTTCATATGTGAAATGGCAACAAGAGACAATCGCTGGATTTGTCAGTTTGTCTAATGTGATCACAATCATAAGGATCATCTCATCTTATAATCTTTACATCAACAGGATCGAAAAAAATTGTGCTTCTTTTGGTGAGTAAGAGAACAATAAATGGTATTCATACCAGAATAGACAGTACAGTAGTATGTAGGTAGGTAGAATAATAATTAATAAAATAATAAAAAAATAAATGCGGGATCTGATTGGTCAAATAAATACTGCGCAGCAAAGAAGTAAATACCGCGCAGCAAAGAAGTAAATACCCGAAGATGACGTCAATTTTAAGCAGTGTAAAAATTGGCGAGCATTTCTGGAAGAGAGGTATTTTGAAGGCTTGTAGATCAGCACTAATTTGGCCGAGAGGGTTGTTCAATACATCAATCTGCTGCTTAAGACTTGAATATTCACAAAATTAACGAAAAAATGTTCAATGCTGGGATGCTTTAAATAATTAATTATTACCAGCATTGTTGACATGTGTGTTTATTATTTTTCTTATCAAAAGAATCAAACTATGTATGTTCAACAATAATAAATAATGCATATTCGGAGTAGTTATCATTATTATTTTTGATGCAAACACAAAAAGAACGTTAAATTTTCTTCAATTTATTAGTTAATTTCAGTAAGTGGTATTATTGTTTATAGATAAGTTAAATTTTCATATTATGGCTAAATAAAAAGTCCACAAGACGCATAGAGAACTACGGCCTGGTAGAAAACTGGTAATAATTAAATCACAACTCATCAATCCAACTGCCTAAGCAGAAATGCTATAAATTATTTTAGCTAAGATGGTTGGGCAACTCCGAAGTCGCAAAAGTTTAGGGTGTTGCAGCTGTGTAAAGGCAACATGAGACTGCAACAATCAATAGAGTCGCAGTCGCCTAGTGTAAACGCGGCTTTATAAGAATGTCTTATATATTGCTGTGTATGTCTGGTTTGTAGCAGAACAGAGTTTTCTTATAACTGATGTAAACTTTATTGGTTCAGAACATAATAACTACAACAGCAAAATGCAGTCAAGATCAAGTAAAATTAGAATTGCATAACAACAAGCAGTTAAATATATCAATATATCGAGTTACGAGAAAATAGCAAACTGTTGTGTTGATTAAAGCATGAACAATATCCTTTTTCGGGCACAGGAATATATAAAAAAAATCTTCAAGCATAGAAGTATATAAAGTGAAAATTCAAGTATGAGTGTATAGCACACCTCGTGCTATCCACAGGCCTACTGCAGAAATTACTTTTTGCGTTATATCACGGCAACATTAGTATTTGTTTTAACATCACCACTGTCTATTCTCAGTCAGTAATACCGTAGGCCAGTGCAAATCTGGCAGAGGGTTCATTATGAATAAACCTTCTTTCTAGTACTCGGTTACCTGACTTGGCAGTGGTGATTGTTGATCTGCGATTTAGTTACTTGAAAAGGTGAAAGGTTGGTTTGTCATCATCAACGGTATATTCAGCTAACTTTCACATACAAAATTGAGCCTCTTTTTCACGTAAAACTAAATTTGTTCTGCAAGAATTTTTGCAGACCAAAATGTTTTTTGAGGCTTTTATGGTGAGTGATGGTGCTTTTATAGGGTGTAATTGAGAGAATTAGAATATATTGCCTATAAGAAATTTGTCTATCAGAAATGGTGAAAAAATTGATGGCATATAGGTAAATGTAATCCAAAAGATCTGGGTGGCTCTTCCTGTGTAACATTTTTGTTTACTATCTCTACCTGCCTCTTTAATAAAAAAAATATAGCAGTGTAGTCGGCTCTTTGATCGACGTAGTGAACTAATTTTTAATTACTCTATGCATGCACAACAAATAATCAACCACCACCAGCCCAAGTCAGGTAACCGAGCACTAGAGAGAAGGCTAATTCACAATAAACCTTCCGCCAGATTTGCACCGGCCTACGGTACTGCTGACTGGGCATGGTGGTAAAGCATTGATGGATCTGCTATGGGAAAGAAAGAACCCATAATATTGATTGTACGCATAACGGTAAATAATTTATGTTTTGGCCTTATAACATAAGAAATGGCATTGTAATAGTCCATCAAAGTATGAAATAATTTGTATAATAATTATTATGAAAAAAATACTGAAAAACTTGAAGTGAAACCGGCGTTGGAATGAGCGGTTACAAAATATGTTGTGCGTACTTCACAGCAAACAGCCAGTAAGATTTTGAGAGTTGAGCATCAGCTAATAGGCAGAGTGCCATCTCCTGCAGACTACGCCAAGCTCTTTCAGATTTTCCATTTTGATACGGAGTGTATGGAGTTGTTGTGGAGTGTTTTGTACCTGTGTTATAAAGCACAGCTTGCATTTCGTTGTTGACATATTCTCCAACATCATAACTGTGTGGCTTGGTAATGTTGCCCATTGGTGCTACATATGCGATGAATTTTTTGAATGATGTAGTAACTTCACTTTTAGCACGAAGTGGGTAAATAAAGAGCATTTCCATGTAATCATCACTATGGTGGCTCATAACGTTAGACGGTTTCGTTTTCAAAGCGTATGAATGGATTTGAAATAGTCCAGACGGTTTGCAAAGCGTCTTTTACATTGAAAATAATTGGGTATTTGTAGTAAAATAGCCCAAGAAACTACGTTTAAAAACGGGCTTGCTGGTTATAATAAATTAATTGTCCGCCTCAGCAGTTGCGGGATTAATGCTATAAAACTGTATTTCCTGTCCAACAATTGTAAAATCTGCAAACCGTCTTGCAAATAATTCAGACGGTTTAGAAATGATACAGATGATTTAGAAAATTACAATTCGTATGGACGCTTTAGAAAGAGTATGAACTATTTACAAACCGTATGAATCATTTTGAAATAGTCTGAACTGTTTTAAAATAGTCTAAACTATTTTGAAATGGTTGGAAAAGTTTGCAAGGCACATGGCTTTCGAACCAATAGCGATCGTCATCATTTAATTTATAGCCTCTATATAACTTCATCAACATAGACGTCGATCAAAAGACATAGAGCAAGTTAATTAACTGTATAAAAATGTTGTGGAATATAATATCTAAAATGAATTTTTACATTTACAGTTAGGTTGTATTTATTATTTAAAATAATTTAAAGCACATAATATATAATAAATAAAAAACATTCATTTATTTAAAGAAAATTCAACTGTCGGTGTTTAGGAAAAACAATATCAATCATAAATGGACTGTAGATCTATGATCAATAGAGCGAACCAGCAAATCGGCTCGGATTTTCAAGGCCAACGAACGATTTCACAAAGCGTTCAGAAGTTTTGCTAAAAGTTCAGACTATTTCAAAATCATTCATACGGTTTGGAAAGCGTTCAGACATTTTAAAATGCAAAACACAAAACGTTCTGAGCCACCATACATCACAGACGTTGATTATGTATTTGTATCTGTCGCGTGAAGTTGGTTCTATATGTCCACATACATCTGAGTGTACTCTCTCAAGCGGTTTAGTTGCACATATGGGCGGATCATCACAAGATTTTGAACTGCCACACATCTCGTTTTCATTACATATGCTACATGTATGATTGGTTCAAGTGTTATTGACAGTCATGCGACGAGTTACCTTTTGTAGTTGCAATATGTCATCGCAGTTCATGTGTCCAAGTGCCTACGTATGAACGTACGTATGGTCAGGGTTGAATTTGAAGAAATTAAATTAAACAAGTTAAACACAGGTGACAGAAGCACTGCCCAACTGTCGGGCCACGCTTGTCAATCCCTAAACATCTGCTATCTGCGAGTAGGTGTTTGCTATAATCATTGGATCTCACAGTAGCATCAATGATTCAACAAAATTTATCTAACAAGCTGCCAATACGACTACATTTATTGCTGAACATGTAATTTCATAATGGGTTCTTACATTTCAATGTTTGCTAGCAAACTGACTATAAACTCTCCCTAGGTTTTAGGGTTTAGCATTAAAAACTTTGATTGCAAAATTTTAGACTAAAACTGGCAGCCATCCATTTGTAACAAAAGCAGTACCGACATAAACTTTATTGATAAAAACTTGTAATTGTAACAGCCAGTAATTACTAACATATAACCTGAGAAGGAGATTTTCTGCTAACGCAAAACATCATATATGAAAACTCACAAAAAAACGTTAGTGGACATCGCTTGTTCAGTTTTTTTGGTAATCTCAGGTATTTTCTTTTTTAAAACTTTAACATGTCTCTGCTGCGAGTAAAAATGTTCACGAAACTCAGTATCAAATCTAAAACTGTTGAAGAAACCAAGCAGGCATGTCATAATAATTGTAGCCTATACGCTGATGATAGCCTTCAGAGGGGACAGAGAGCTAATTTATTAATAAATCAGTCTCATCATAATCACAATGTCACTCTTTGTTGACTGCTAGGGTGACGATGGAATGTACTGTAATTCACCTGTTTATGCCCTATGGGGTTAGCTTTGGCTGAAAAATGTAATGAGGGTACAACCCCAGCTAAGCCCCATATAAAATGCCAAATAAATCCTTAAAATAGCATCAATGCTCCAAACTGACAACAATATTAAAATCAGTGTTGAAAGCCCTTTTTAACAGTATATTATATATTGACTTAACTGTTTCGCTTAAACGATGGGGTGTTAACATTGGTCATCTTTATAGCCGTTTTAAGGGAGTATAAACAAAATTGTTTCTGTTCGTTATTAACAAATAAATAATAATTAATATTATCAAATTTGATCAAACCATGTACTGATGTCACTACGTAATGATAATGGTAATATTATTAACATCTTGAATTACAAAGATATGAAATATAATTGTGTCTTGCTGGTTTTGATGCAAATAAGACTTCTGTGGAGGCCATGGAAACTGCAGTAGCTGAACAACTTGCTGTGTTATGATTGCTGCTGTCAAGAAAGTTAATCACACGGGTTCCACAGTGATCAACAACAACAATCCCACGCAGAGGCCTAATCAATCAAGCATCGTCATCAACCATGAAATCTTTCAAAAAAGTGTATTTGTTGAAACGTAGTAAGCATTTAGTAACGTGAAAATGTATTGTAGATGAACACATGCAAAAGAATGAAGTCCAGTCGTATCCAGTTAATGTTATATTCAATGTCTGGACTCATTAAACTCTCTGTCCAAGAGTTTCAACATTGACTGGGCTTCTTTTTCTCAGAAAAACATGATGCCAAGAATAATTATTTGCGTCACCAAATAATATTTTTCATTCAACCATCAAGTCATGCAAATTGTAATAATGCCAATTTGGATTGGTACAGTCGCCATGCATTTGACACTTTCAAAGGAAACCTCAGACTATACTATTGTGATTATATTTCAGTGTTATTACAGCAATGATATGTAATTGTAGTCAACAATAACTATTGTTGAAATTTTTGCTTTTACGTTCATTAATTATTGTTAGTATAACAATTATTGAAAACGTAAAAATTATAAACATTACTAGTAAACTACTAATAATAATCAAAATTATTTATATTGTTAAAACACATCATCATCCTGACACAGTGAGCAATGTATGATTGGTAACAAACTGGAGTGGTAATATGAAATGATTAAAAAAGTTTTTTTACAATAATATATATGTAAAAATATACACTATAAATCTATCGTTGCAATATAAGAACTCACTAGCTCCAATTCACTTAATCAACAGTTGACTTTCGTAGATTCTACCGTTGAAACTTTGCAACGGTAGAACAAGCATTGCAATGCAAACATATATAAATCTACCGTTGCGATACAAAAACTCACTCACTCCAAAAAACTCAATCAACCGTTGAACTTCGTAGATTCTACCATTGAAACTTTGCAACGGTAGAACAAGCGTTGCAATGCAAACATATATAAATCTACCGTTGCAATATAAGAACTCACTAACTCCAATTCACTTAATCAACTGTTGACTTTCGCAGATTCTACCGTTGAAACTTTGCAACAGTAGATTCTACTGCTGCATTATTGTTTTGTCTGTTATATATTATAATGGTTGTACATTTTTGTAATCTTGCCTTAAACATACAATCCTGCACCTGCCTCAAAATATATTACACTAATTTTTTTTTAATTATTTCCTATTACCACTCTAGTTGGTTACATATCATACATGGCTCACTGTGCTACTGTCATAATAATAGTAATAACAGTGACAACAACAACAATAACTATTATTTTTATAATGATAATAATTAATAATTAGTAAATAGTAAAAATTAATAATAATCATTAATAATAATAATGATCATATTGTGAGGGACGCCAGCACTCGTCGCTGCTACTACGTACTGTTTTACCTTTATTTACTCACTCTTTACACTGTCTGTATGCTTAACTATTTACTCAAGCTGTCCATGTCTATGCTTAACTGCAGGTTCTATGCTGTATCGTTCTATGCATGCAATTTTCCTCACAAATTATTATTACTATTTTTACTCGATGCTAATTGGTGCTTAGCAAGGCGTGAGTTACTATTTCCCTTTATTATTATTATTATGTATCCACTGCTAATTGGTGCTTAGCAAGGTGTGGCTTGTCAGATTTTATACAAGGGTGTGACTATGTTAGAGCTACCCGCCTACTTTCTTTATATATGGATGTTGTGCAAATAAATGTTAGAGTTAGCCTGACTCTCAGAAGAATCTCTCTCTCTTGAAGCAAGCACTACTAGGAGCAACATAACTACAAGCGCTGGTCGACTATTAGCAAGCACGAGGCTTGGCGGAAAGTAAGATTGATCACTCTCTCTTACTGCGTATTCCCTCGACTCGAGGTGTACGACGCAAAGCACCTGGTGCCCTACTAGTTCGACACTCATTGCAAACCGAACTGTGGAGTTCGAAACAAAACTAACACAACAATAATTATAGCGTAATTATTGTCGGTCTCGACTGCGTCGAACAGACAACTATTAATTACAGCACCATTATTGTCGGTGGCCTAAAGTTCGCAACAAACTATAAACTAAACGGTAATTCCTACGGAATTATTGGATGCAGTACAAGTTCGAAACAAACTATAAACTAGATAATAATCACGGCACTGATTATTGTCGAACCTAGGGAGGTTCAAACACAGTCAATAATTATTGGATAATTATTGCAACTGCTAGCACTTGTTCCACACAAGATTCGGTTGTTCCATTGCATGACCACAGTCAGTGATAGCCTGTCAACAATAATTACATAATTATTGTGCACTGCATTAGCTAGGGGACCAAGCATTCGGGAGGTGTACAGGTGGCTACCACCCAGACAGTAAATTCCTGTACAATATATCTTCAAAACCACAACACTACCATCACTGTGGGTGAGTAATAATAATTAACTTAATTACCAGCTAAAACACTTCTGGTTTTGATTGCAGTAATAATAAATAACATCAACAACAATAACAAGTGAAATTATTCCAATTAACAACACAATTACATAATAAATATTTTATTATAATAATTATAATAATACATAATATACTACACATGATGATGGATCCTGATCATGTTAATAATAATGTATTATTATTATTATTATTATTATTATTAATAAATATCATTCTTAAATTTATTATAATTATTATCATTATTATAATAATTATAATCAATGATAATAACTTTTTGTGAGTTAGTAATAAATAATAATAATATATTATATATATTGTTATTAAATAATTATTATAATTCAACCATTTTATTATTAATAATATTATTTGACAGTGATCAGTATTATTATTAACAATAATAATAATTTTATTATTATTATTATTATTATTTTTAATAATAATACTAATAACTGTCAAATAATATAATTAATAATAAGATGATTGGATTATAATAATTATTTAATAACAATACATATAATATATTATTATTTATTACTAACTCACAAAAAGTTATTATCATTATAATTATTATAATAATAATGATAATAATAATTATAATAAATTTAAGAAGAATGATATTTATTAATAATAATACATTATGATTATTATTATTAACATCATCATGATCCATCATCATCATCATGTGTAATATATTATTATTATTATTATAATAATAATAAACAAAAAATAATAATAATTTTATTGTTATTATTATTTATTGTTTATTATTATTATTTATTATTATAATATTGATGATGATGAAAGTTTATTAATAAATTGTAACATATATTTCTCATTAATAATAATATTATTATTATCATCATAGTTATCATCAGCATTATTATGATGATTATTATTATAAGTTGTGAATTGGAGTAATAATAATTATTAAACTTTTCATAAATATATTATATATTATAATATACTATAAAATAATTATTATTATTTATTATCAATAATAATTATTATTATTAATTAAACTATAATCATTTTTAACAACAAAGAAATATTGTTTCTTATTAATACATCATTTATTGACTACAGGATATGGGATTGATAGAGCTGTTTGCTCGAGGTAATTGCCCGTTTGGGAGAAGGCATACTCGCCATAAGACTTGTTGAGAAAATAAAACCAAGACATGAAGTCACAGAATGACCTTCGGCGGGCAAAGTCAAGCTTTAGTGACTGTCAATTGCGTACCTACAAGAACGCATGGGAGCGCTTGCAGCCCGCACTGAATTATTTTCCATGACTTAGGTCTATGCTGTCCTTGACCGCAGCTGCGTCCATGTGTTTTTGTATGCGCGCATGGGGAGGGTCATAGCCCCTCGCACACATGCGTTAGTGTTTGCGCGCCTAGGCCATCTCATGCACGCATACCGAGGGGAGAAAGACAAAAGCCGCGACATCGATTACGACGGCAATGACGATAACTACAACT
>CALYOO010000752.1:0-11835 GCA_945261195.1 Cryptosula pallasiana
TGTCCATATTATTACGTATAATAAATAGACGGTTGGTGATTTATTATTTTTCGTGATACTTGAAACTTTCTTTCAACTTGAAAGCAAAACAACAACACCAACTACTACTACTAATAAACTAACTACTACCACTGTAACTAACTAAAAAAACTAACTAAAAAAAGCCTTTACTTTAGTTAGTTAGGTAGTTAGTTAGTTAGTTAGTTTAGTAAGTAGCTTATTATTATTAGTCAGTGTGTTTAATACATTTATTTAGTAAAAGTATTATTTATTATTATTAATTTATTTATTATTATTAATTACTGACAACTATCATCAACAATCATCATCATCATTATTATTAGACTAATTGTTATTATTATTAGCTTAATAATAATCAATTAGGTAGTCAAGGAGGATGTTTTTTTATTATTGGCTGAGGCCTTTAAAAATGGTACCAGTGAGTTTATAGTGCCATGCTTTGCGGTCACAGTAGTGTAAATTTTGTTGGTGTCACATTATTAACAAATCTGGTCAAAATTGACCTTTAAATGTACCTCTTCATCATGAAGAGGTACATTTTTGAAAGTCAATTAGTCTAATAATAATAACAATCTCTCCCCTAATAATTAGGAGAGATTGTTATTATTATTAAATAAATAATGGTTGTTGTTGTTATTGAAGTATTGTGCAGGATTTTTGTATAACTAGCACGTAGTTATCTCGGTAGCCACCCACACGGTCTACTACCTCTAGGCAAAGAGTTATCTGTCAGTCCCGACAGCCTGTTGGTCAGCGAGCCTACCGGTGTCCACCCTTCAGCATGATTGCTGTGGGACGAGCACTTTGGTTATCGTCTGCCTACAGGCCTGTCGTTATCGTCGTCGTCTTTTATCAAATAACACTGAATGCTTGTTCGGACCTATAAGGTCGTTTAAGCTGTTATCATATAGCAATGTAGTCGTCTGTTAGAATATCAAGTAATAAGCTTGATTGAGTGTAGGCTGTATATATTTCTTAACAGAAAAATACCCAGTGAGTCTCCTCAGTAACACTGACTTGTGAGGAGCTTTGCTTGACTTTATATACTGGAGAGGCGGTGCTTAATAATAATAAAAATAGCCTCGTTGAAAAAGAGTATAAAATAATAATAATAGTGTCGAGGTTACAACTCTCGATCGCACACGTGATTGCAAATAAAGAAAGTAAATAGAACTGCTGTTGTTGTCCATCGTCAGTATGGTTCGATGTTTTCCGGTACACAGCCCCCCCCATTGGTCGTCGTAGGGGACCAATGAGAAGGTACAAAACGAGAATGCCATAGAAAAAGGGAAGGATGTATGACAACAGTATAATAATAAAATATTGGTAAGCACAGGCGTAGCAGAAAATACAGTGTACATAGAAACACGTAGTAATAGGCGGATATGGTATATAATTGTGTAATGATTGCAAGGTAATGTGTGACCAATGTCATAAGTTACATGTTTGTTTAGGCGGCTTGGTTCTCCAGATCTTTAATCTGCTCCTTTACGTCTTGGGCTTGTCGTAATAGTCTATAGGCATCTTCGGTTAGTTTATTGAGTTCGGCTCTCTTGCGTTCAAGTCTACGTCCCCTTTCTCTCTGCTCTCTACGTCTCCCGTCGTCCCTCGGAGGCGAGGTATGTACGACTCTACATCTGAGTGCTATCGGGGAGGTTTCTCTGGGGCGTCGGGCTGTGGCAGCTTTCTCTGTCGGGCGATGCGTCTCTCGACGCTTCTCCGTCTGGTCGTTTAATTGTTTAGTCAGCATCACTGTTCTGCGCACTTGTTCTGCAGTAGTCTCTACCTTCTTTGGTTTATATAGGGGTGATACCTCACGTGGCAACTTTTTGATTGGACTACTGCTGTGTTTGGGAGCTCCCAGTCTATCTTGGATGGACGGGGCTCGTTTGTGTGCTGGAGTGATGTTCTCCTTTTTCTCGGATACTGGTTGCGGGTGTCCAAATGGCGGCGGGTGCGGCCAAGTCATGAATCTTGTGAATTCTGGGTACGAGTCAGCATCTACCTCGTATAGCGGTGCTTGCGGTCCACCATGAGCCGTAGCTTTATTCTGTTTGGTGATATGTTTCCGCAATGCATCTCGGGAGGCAGACTTCTTCCCGCACGTGCAGAAGTAATAGACAAAGTGCTGGTGCGTATGATAGATTACGCGCTTGCGGCCATTGGTGTAGCTGCAATGGTTACATTTCCACTCATCGTCTGTCCCTTCCACCTTGGCCACCATCTCTTTCAGTGCTGTGATGGTATTGACTGACAGCCACGTAGTACGATTGCTCGTATTTTCGCTCAGCTGTCGGGAAGGGAGTGAAACTTTATTAATGTGTATTACCTCTCGTCCTAGCTGCGATTGTTCTCTGCTATGTATTTCTTCCTTTGTTGCCACTCGATTTGTGCAGGGAGCTTGTCTAGTTTCCAGTTCACTCGCTACTTGCATGATGTATTCCTCCCCGACGATTTGCTCGGCTATGGAGGCATCCTCTTCTAACGACAAGTCCATCTGCTTTCTCTGCCTCATTTTTTCGAGTGCTGTCGTAGCAATTATAATTAATTCTTTTGTAGAGAGTAGTGCTAAATCGTGTGTGCTGCCTGAAATCTTGCTGCCAAGTGACAGCTCTCCGTTTTGTTGTGAGCAAGCTTGCCGCTGTGCTGCTTGAGCTGTTGGTTGATTGGTGGATTCACCCTTGACGTCACTCAACCACGTGGTCAACCCTCCTACGTCATCGCTCAGTAACTTAGCCGCGGGGCTTTGTACTGTCACCGATCTATCATGTATAGAGCTATCGTTTTTTACGTTCGCTTATACTCTTCGGCCTCCCACCTCATCTCGGAGTCGTGGGCGCAACCTAGGCTGAGTACCTTTCCACCTAGCTTGCCTACTAACGCATTCGCTTTTGGCTTACTAGGGCCTGACTGTACATTGAGCTGGTCGCGCAACCCTTAGGGATTTACTGCATATGCGAACCAACCGGCCGGTGACCCAGTCGATAGCGACCACCTTGATCTGTTAGAGCGGATTAGGCCCCCAGAGGTAACCGACGGTCTGATCCATACCCCACTTTGCTATGGGTGTATGAACTTTGACCGTTTTCACCAGCCTCGCCTGTTCACCAGCGTTCCAGGATATGGACTTAACTCTGCCATTCCACGCTGGCTAGGTGTGGACTGTCATCCACGTACCACTCGCTGTAGTATTTTCCGACCTACAGTCGAGCCGACTAGACGGTACCACAGTATCCTGTTAATTCAGGATTCGAGACACAGTGGGCCTTCAGCTCCTCCCACAGCGCTATAACTCGATTTAATGTGCCCCCAGAGCTTCACGGCCCCACTGCCGCCTGTTACTGACAGACTTCAGGGAGCCTATCCCCCTAAGTTTATCAGTAGAGTTGTGTTGAGTGTTGTTTCCTCCTGACACTTGTTCGTCGCCGCGAGTCAAGCTCTTTTCGTGGGAGGTAAGTTTATAATTTAATAATTCATTTTGTTGTGCAGCTAATTGTTTCCAATAATTTTTTGCACTTTCTAATGAATCTGGCAACGCCTTATCCTCGGAGCACTGTTTTAATGCCAATAGTATGTTTTTTTGGCTGTCACCGTGCTCGGAGGGTTCTAGGTGTTGCTTTATTACTGCTGGCAGCAATAAATTGTTGTTTTGATGTGCTACTCCTTCGTCGGCCATTTGATAGCACTGATAATCAGCTAATTTCGACGGCGGCCTAGTTGTTCTCTTAGGCCTGCCTGTCTCAGTTGGCTCTTCATTGGTAGCTTGTTCCTCTCCTGCGTCCTGGTGAGTTTCTACTGCAGTCTCTTCTAGTGGCTCTGCTGCTTGTCCACCGGCGTTGCTTTCTACCGCAATGGGAATTTGAGGGGGGGTGTTGTCAGCTGCCTCATTGGTTGGCAATGCTGGCCACTCCCTGTCCCTTTCCCATTGCTCGTGTCGGCTCTGCCTTGGTGGTGGATTTGGTACTGTCTCCCAGCCTCTGTCTTGAGCGTGCTGGGGGTTGGTTTGTCTAGCGGCCTGTTCCATCAGGGCGGGTAGTTGGGAGAGCTGGCGCTCCAGGACTTGCAGGTTCGTCTGGGTGGTTTCTCTGGCTTCTGGGTGGCTGGTTGGTGGTGCGCCCGGGTCTGGGGTTTGTCTGATACTGGGTCCACGGGGTCGGCCCCTCCCTCTGATCGCGCCCCTCATGTTTGGGCGCAGGGCGGCCTCCCTGTTGGTGGGGGCTCTCCCCATTGGGTTCGTGGCAGGGGCGGTACTCCTTTAATCGCCGCTCGTTCTGTATGGATGTTTGGCCGTCCTTCTCTATCTTATATGTGTGGTTTGGGTAGGCTTCCACTACTCGGTATGGCCCCACAAAACTGGGTTGCAGCTTGGGGTTGCTACCCTTTACCCGCCTCTTGTTTTCTAGTACCACCAAGTCGTTGGGTACGTAGAGTAAGGGCTCCTCGGTGTCGTCTTGTCTGACTTCTATCTGCTGCTCCCGGAGCAGGTCGTGAGCCGCCTGTAGGTCTTCCTGCATCTGGAGCGCATACTCGGTCACCAGTTGTCGATCCATGTCTGCGGGCCTGCCATCTAGCTGGTCGGGTAGTCTGACCTCTCTACCCAACATGAGGTAGTTTGGTGTTTCTCCGGTTGCGGAGTGTGGGGTGCCGCGAAACGCCCGCATTATCTGGGGTAGCAGCAGGTCCCACTCTTCTTGCCCGCGTCTCAGCAGGAGTGTCCGCAAGGAGTCACCCAACGTCCGGTTCTGTCTTTCCACTACCCCGTTGCCCTGTGGGTGGTAGGGTGTGGTGCGTGTTTTATCGACATTCCATAGGACGCAGAGCTCAGCCATGAGTCGGGACTCGAACTGGGCCCCCTGGTCAGTGGGAAGCTCCTCTGGTAGTCCCCAGTAACAAAATACTCTCTCATCAAGGGCGGTGGCGACTGTGGGGGCGGTGGCATGTAGCCTGCTCAGGGGATATTCCCCCTCTCTCCGCAATCCTCTTGATTGTCCTGTGGTTCCTTTCCACGATACCGTTGCCACTCGGGGCGTAAGCAGCTCGGAATCTGAGGGAAATTCCCCACTCGTCAGCGAACTCCTCCACAGATGCTGACCTAAACGCCATTGAGTTGTCCATGAGCAACTCGTCACATGGCCCTCGCTCAATCACCACACTGCGCAATTGAGCGACAATATTTTCCGCAGACTCCGTCTGCAGGCGTCGCCATATAGCGAATCGCGACGGACCACAGTCGACCATCGACAGAAACAGTCGGCCACCAAAATGTGTGACATCGATTGCAACCCTGCGCCAGTTTCCCTCGACCGACAGACTTCCTGTTGGGACAAGGTTCTCTGACCTCAGTGCAGGGTCAACCCGCTGGCATGCCTCACATCCAGCCACCTCGCGCTTCACTTGGTCCCTCGACAGATCACTACGAATCTGCCGAGCAAGATACAGCGTCCGGTCGACGCCCAAATGGTGGGGCAAATGCGCTGCCCAAATGGCGTCCTCTACACTCTCCCCAGTGGAAAGTGCCGCACTCACTTGTGCTTCGATGCTGTTAGCACCCCGGTAACCCAGCCATGCCTTGGTCACCCTGGTCATGCAATCGGCTTTGTTTTCGGCCGAGAGCACAAAACGAACTTTTATATCAAGTCCAAACTCGGTGATTGTATCACGAATCACCCCCAGACGACGCTTCACAAGCATCTCCGCAGCACTCTTTGTCTTAACACGACTGCGCGCGTCTACCGTGTTGCCCATCCAGTTAACGACTGTAAGAGAGTCAATGGCTAGCGTGAAAGCTCTAAAGCCCCACGCGATCGCCAGATTCACACCTCTTGCCACAGCCTCCAGCTCCGCAACATTTATGTGCGAATGGTCTGACTCTTTTCGCAGCCATGATGCATCCTCGACAACCTTGCCACACACATCGAGGACCACACCAATCCCCATAGAGCTGGCGTCAGTCCAAACTGTTACCACCCCACTGGAATCCACATTCCAACATCCTTGTACGGGGTCCTCGAGTTGAGCTCTAGCGAGAAGCTCAGCAGCCAGCCCGCCAACTGTCTCCCCAACAGGGGCATCCCAGCTGCCGCCACAACCCAGACGCTTCAAGAAGCTACAGTGCAAACGCAACCACCCTGCCACAGGATAGTGACCGACCAATCGGCCACACAAGGAGAACAGATCTCGCTTTGTTAAATTTGATGGCTGCACACTGAGTTCCGATAGTGCGGTAGCCCTCATCATCTGGAGCTCCCCTTGACTGTCACGCCTTAGTGCAACTCCCAGTAGACGACCTCCATCAAGGTCTTCCGGCTCCTTAGTCTCGAGCCCGTATTTGGTAAGATGCTCACGCACTTCTTCAGCGCTGGCAACAGATTCTTGAACCACTATGTCGTCAACATAGTGATCTGTTGCCCGATGAATCCGATCATCCAAAGACAGCACCTTACCCAGAATTGAGGTCATAATCCTGGGTGCACACGACAAACCAAAACCTAACCGAGTCAAGGCGTAATGCACACCCTTATACCTCACGACCTGATACTTCCACAGGTCTTTAGAAATGTGGATCTGCAAGTATGCTGACTTCAGGTCTACCACCCGAACACCACCACGCAGCTGTCTCCACTTCCTAATCTTCTCGCCACACACGGCGACCTTATCATCACCAGTGTGACACTCGACAAACATGTTCAGCTCACGATAGTCCATGACTGGTCGCACCTTGTCCTTGGTTGGCTGAAACACTGCCAACAGTGGAATGATCCCTTCAACGGGGCCGTCCCACTGTATCAGCCAGCCCTTAGAGATCCACTTCTCCAACTCCGCGCAATAGCGCTCGTGCATCAAAGGCACTTTCGTACATCGGTACTCGGAGATACGGGTCTGCAGTCCTGAAGGAGACTCTCCACACCAACGCCAACTGACAGTCCATCGACTGCCGTTAAAGTTAGCCACAAAGTCAGGGTCCTCAACCTGCAGCAACTCTGATTTGCCACTCCCACTACCACCAGGCACAGCCACAGCCCCACAGGAAGGACGAGATACAGCGCCACAGCACCCAGTTGGAACAGGCTTTCCCCATTTAACTACATAGCGTAAGTTGGTGCTCCTCTGGACATTCACGCCTCCCATATGATCAATGGCATCGCCACCAAGGAGACAATCAACGCCAAGATTTTCCAGCTTACCCATCACTAGGGCAGAGACATGAAAGCAATGTCCCTGCAACCCAATGATGACACGACAAGTACCTTTCACATGAGAGGCATTGCCATCTGCCGTTAGCAACGGCCGGCCTGTCTTTAGGCCTTGTCCCACCACCACCCGCGGACTTACCAGAGTCCGCTCGCTTCCTGTGTCTACAAGACAAAGGAAACATCGACCGTTCACAACAGCCTGGACGACTGGCATGCGGCCTGATGTTAACTTAATGCCAGCCGCCCCCGACAGGTCCAACCTGCCCTGTGGCACACATGCACCACTCAACAGCTCTCTTATGAGAGGCTGTCCGCCGTGAGCCCTGCTCACTCCGTTTCCATGACAGAGGACGCGCCGCCCCGGTCTGCGCCCTCTGCCCGAAAACTCGGTTGCCCATCAGCTGATGCGGCGACTCTAGCCTGTGAAGAACAATCCCTCACAAAGTGGTCGGTGCTTCCACACCTGAAACACCCGGCCTTTTTAGCCCTGGCCGCCGGAGCCTTCCTCCGACTGGTACAGTCTTTTACTCTGTGGGCACCTCCACAGCGAAAGCACAAAAGCTCCCCGACGGGTTGCTTTTGCCTCCCAGACGCAGCCGCAACTTCATTGTCCGGATGCCTAGCCTTCTGGTGGCCAGCAACAGCTCTGCGTGAGACCAGTCGATCTCGCACACGAGCCAACACCGTGCCAAAGTCGGCAGTATATGCACTCTCGTGCGTAATAGCCCACTCGTACACAGAGCCCGGCAGCTCGCTGCAATTCATGCCGACTCTGCCTCCGAATCGTTCCAAACGATCCATATACACGTCGACGGTGTCACCAGCCTCCATCCTACAGGATATGAATTGGCGCCATGCTTCCTGACGTGGCATGGCATACTCGGCTGTTAAAGCAGCCTTCACGACATCCCACTGTGATGCCTCCCCAACTCTCATCCTATTGTACACTCGAGATGCATTACCACCCAGCATATACACCAGAATGTCGGTTGGGGTAATGCGCTCTAGAGCGCAGAGCCTCTCGTACTCTGCCAGCCACACGGTCACTTCAATAGACCCGTCACCACAGAAGGGACTCAGCAACTGACGAATCCGGCTCAGGATCGGGCCCCTCGCCTGATTGAGGATGCTGGCCAGGGCCGCGGCATCCACAATCACCGGTGTCCCACCAACAGAGGCTGGCACCTCTTTGACAGAGGTCGAAGCTCCCTCCTCGCCCTCTGGGCGATCTGGAGAAGACATCCCTGACCTGAAATTAATTAACCAATAAATAACACCATTTATAATCTGATCAATAAATTAATTAATTACATAATATTACAATAATAATAATAATAATAAATAAAGAGCCGAAATAGCTTGTTAACTTAAGTTACGGCTAGTGAATGCTTACTGACAGTATCTATGTATATAGACGCAGTAACTAATAGTGACGCAGCTCCACGCTGCTTGATAACGCAGCTCCAAGCTGCCCTGCAACCTCCTACCACCCCTTAGTTGCAGCCAACACCACCTACGGTTTGCCCAACAAACCACACGTCTTGTTCCAATACGCAAGACCACAAGAGGGTATGTCACAACACAAGCAAGAGTATTTATTAATTGCAAGCTAGCTCAATAAACACGACTTTTACGGTGCCAAAGCCACCGCGGTAATGAATCAGCTTTCTACCCAGCGATCTCGACCTTGACCCGCCTGCGCACGCAGGCTCCGCTAGTAAGAGCGTCGGGACAAGTACCCAAATAACCACATATTTGGTTAATAATAAATAATTAGAATCGGTTACTTTACTAGTGCTCGGACAAACACACAATTTTGTTAATGTCAAAGTCTGTGATCTTACAATGAAATAGCTAAGACATTAATAGCATAAAAGTATCTAGTAAAGATAAATTACCTAGGAGTAAATTCTAGTTGAGGTTCGATTTTTTTTAATGATAAATAATTAAACCCGCTTGGACAAACAAACAGATTTGTCAATGACACACAGCTTGCGTTCTTGCGAGCGAATAGCTTAGACACTGTGTGTATAAAATTATCTAGTAAAGTTAAATATATGTCTAGAGGCGAAAATGGAGGACAACTCCGTATCGCAACTAGTTGAGCTTTTCAACTACTGTTAAATACTCATTCATTATTTATTTTAAAAATAAATAATTAGAGCTTTCTACTAGTGTTAAATACTAATTGATTATTTTTTACCTTATCACCACTTAGAGCCAGATGATTTAATTAACTAAAGAGAAATAATTATTTTAGCATTTCTTACCTTGATGTTGGATGGTCTCCTAGTAGCTGTAGTAGATGATGCTTCTCAGCTTGCTGTTGAAGAACTGGATGCTTTCTGTATAAAAACAGTGGCTCTTAAATAGCTAAAGTTGCACTGATTAAACCCTATGAATCAGCATTTTTCCCAATGCTTTCGCGGGAATAAAAACTGTTTATTCCCGCGAAAGCAACGGTTTCCATTCGCGTGAAAATAAATTATTTATTCCCGCGAAAGCAACGGTTTCCATTCGCGTGAAAATAAATTATTTATTCCCGCGAAAGCAACAGTTTCTATTCGCGTGAAAATAAACTATTTATTCCCTCGAAAGCAATAGTTACTATTCGCGTGAAAATAAATTATTTATTCCCGCGAAAGCAACGGTTTCCATTCGCGTGAAAATAGATTATTTATTCCCCCGAAAGCAACGGTTTCCATTCGCTGAAAATAAATTATTTATTCCCGCGAAAGCAACAGTTTCTATTCGCATGAAAATAAATTATTTATTCCCGCGAAAGCAACGGTTTCTATTCGCGTGAAAATAAACTATTTATTCCTGCGAAAGCAACAGTTTCTATTCGCGTGAAAATAAATTATTTATTCCCGCGAAAGCAACGGTTTCCATTCGCGTGAAAATAATTTATTTATTCCCGCGAAAGCAACGGTTTCCATTCGCATGAAAATAAATTATTTATTCCTGCGAAAGCAACAGTTTCTAACTGCGTGAAAATAAACTATTTATTCCCGCGAAAGCAACAGTTTCTATTCGCGTGAAAATAAATTACTTATTCCCGCGGAAGCAACGGTTTCCATTCGCGTGAAAATAAATTATCTATTCCCGCGAATGCAATGGTTTGTATTCGCGTGAAAATAAAATGTTTATTCCCGCGAAAGCAACGGTTTCCATTCGCGTGAAAATAAATTCTTTATTCTTGCGAAAGCAACGGTTTCCATTCGCGTGAAAATAACTTATTTATTCCCGCGAAAGCATTGGGAAAATTGCTGATTCATAGGGTTTAATCAGTGCAACTTTAGCTATTTAAGAGCCACTGTTTTCACACAGAAAGCATCCAGTTCTTCAACAGCAAGCGGAGAAGTATCATATACTACAGCTACTAGGAGACCATCCAGCATCAAGGTAAGAAATGCTAAAATAATTATTTGTCTTTAGTTAATTAAATCTACTGGCTCTAAGTGGTGATAAGGTAAAAAATAATCGATAATTATTTAACACTAGTAGAAAGCTCTAATTATTTATTTTTAAAATAAATAATAGACAATTATTTAACACTAGTTGAAAAGCTCAACTAGTTGCGATACGGAGTTGTCCTCCATTTTCGCCTCTAGACATAAATTTAACTTTACTAGACAATTTTATACCCACAGTGTCTAAGCTGTTCGCTCGCAAGAACGCAAGCTGTGTCATTGACAAATCTGTCTGTTTTTCCAAGCGATTTCAATTATTTATTAATAAAAATATGAACCCTCAACTGGAATTCACTCCTAGGTAATTCATCTTTACTAGATAACTTTATGATCTTTAAATTTAATTACAAAAAATTAAACAAATTATTTGTTTTTTTTCAGAATGAATACTCAAAACCTTCTCCTATCTTTGATATGCCAGAAAGTCAATTGGTGGTTGATGAACCGGAATCCCAACAAGATTTTACTTCATTCACATATCTGCTACTAGGAGAGCAACCAGCATCGAGGTAAGAAGTGCTAAAATAATTATTTGTCTGTAGTTAATTAAATCATCTAGTTCTTTGGAACTAGTTTTTTATTATTATTTTATTATTTAGATCACTGCAACCACTAGGAGGACTTTAAGTAGAGTTAAGGTAAAAAGGCTCTAATTATTTATTTTTTTTTACAATGAATAATAACTGTTTTATGCTGATAATAAAGTAAAATAATACAATATTGAACGTTTTAATCATTTTTTGGTTGTAAAGTTCAAAATCGACCTGTAGTTCAAGACATCATTTAATATGTTAACCTATTAATTCTCTCGGACATACGGCAATTCTGTCAATCAATGTCAAAAAAACTGCAATCTTGAGCGGAAACAGGATAGGTTCCATGAGCATAAAATTATCTAAGAGAGATACTTCTATGGTCAAGAGAACGACTCCATATCGTAATAGTGTACAGGATTTTGGTTGTTATGGTAGTTGGCACACCTGTACAACTCCCCACGATCACAAATGCAATTGAAAGTGTTCTGTTTGACTCTTTCTGTTATTAGTCAGTGCATGCAAGGGTCGACTTGTTTGTGCCGAATCTCAATGTAACTAGAAATGGCTGTTCGGCCGTTTTCATAGTCAGTCGGTGCAACAGAGGTCGACTTG
>CALYOO010000753.1:0-11000 GCA_945261195.1 Cryptosula pallasiana
ATGAGTGAATATTTATCTATATCAGAATCAGTTGGATCAATTCGAGGATATGGTTGACCTGACTTATAATTCTTCCCATTCATTGTAGTATCTTTAGAAAAAACATATGCACCAGTTTGTGAATCTCGCATTATGGTATTTAAATTTTCATTTTCTAAAAAAGGCATCTCAATATCTTGTGGAACATTTTCAATTAATTCGTGTACAAAACTAAAACTTGCACTAATAGGAAATGGCGACTGTAACAAACGAGGTTCAATAAAACTTGCTACTATTGACTGCGAATACGGAGTAACTTTTGCCTCCGTATTAAGTATCATTCCTCTTCCCGCAAGATTAGGCTGCTGCCAACTAAAAAACCCACTCACTGGAAAACTCTGAAGACCCCCCGAATGTAAGCCCAAATCTTATATTACGAGACTTATCTTCTTCAAGATTCATAATAATATCTACAAGCCCTGCTGCACTTCCTGGACGTGCATCTGGAAGTACGGTTTTAAAATAGCCTAAACCCAATAATCTAATACGCGCTCTATTAATATTTTGAGCGCTGTATACAGAACCTTCTTTAAGCCCAATCTCTCTTCTTACTACAAAGTCTTTTGTAGTAATATTCCCACGAATAATAATATTTTCTATATGACCTTGACTGGCTTCTTGAATAAGAACCTTATAAGAGATTGTTCGCAAAATATCATTGCGATTTTCTTCATAATCAAATATATTGAATATAAAACCTTGATTGGCATATTGTAGCCGCATTCTATCAAAGCCACGTTGAAACTTTGTTGCATCTACAACAGCGCCCTTTTTCAATGGAAATAATTTCATCAATTCTTCCGTTGAAAAAATAGTATTACCTTCAAAATTTATTGAATCAAACGTATACTGTACTCCTTCTTTAATGGTATAGGTAAGCGTCATTTCTATGAGTGTGTTTTCATCTTGAGATACATTTTTTTTGTCTGTAGAGATATCAACAACAACCGCATCTATAAATCCTCTTCTCGCATATGCTTCTTGTATTAATCTTTTATCTTCGATGAGCTGTGCTTCAGAAAAAACTCCTTTGTTAAAAATAGATTTCTTTTTTGATACAATCGTTCTTAATAATTGTGAGTCCGTCAAAAATTCATTTCCTACAAAATTTATAATCGATATATACGCTTTTTCTCCTTCATCTATATAAAATTCTACCTGAGATGTATTCTTCGATTTGTCTACTTGTACAATCTCTCCAGAAATCTTCGTAGATTCATATCCTTTTGAAGAATACGACTGTTTCAATAACGCAATATTTTTCTCTAATCTATTTTCATTTATTACATCACCACGTTTAATAGTTAAAACATTCGTAAGAATGCTGTTTCCCACACGTCTATTACCATTAAAAACTATTTTAGATACACTTGGAAATTCAATAAAATTTAAAACAATTATTAATCTTTTTTGAGAATCTTGTTTTGCCTCTGGGATAATTTCTTTAAAGAAATCAAGTTCATATAAAACATTTTGTATTGAATTGAGAAGATCATAAGAAAATTTTTTAGATTTATACTCAGATAGTACATTTGCAATGTCAAGTTTATTTATTGCATCCAATCCATTAAGCACAAAATCATATATAGGAATGTCTAAAAACCACTCACTATTTGTAGTATCCGAAGTAGTCGTGCTGGAAGATTGCGCACACACAGGAAATATCACAGCCATTTCTACTAGCAGTAATATAAATAGCATACCGATATTCTTATACATAGTCTTCTTTTTTTTCATATTATATATTTATTGTAACCAAAATTGCATTTTAATATTTTTTATCCCAAGAAAGCGTCAAAGAACTTACAGGAACAAACCTTTTATCACTTTTGAAAAACGCCGGATCAAATGACCATAACAAATTAAATGCTGGCGTTGGAAGTTCTACATTTAATGTTGTATCTACTTGTACATTTAACATGTTATTCCAGTATACAGAATTTGTAAAGGAATCATTTAAGTTTACTTGTAATGCAAAACTCAAGTATATATCTTTTATATATTTTCCAAATTCAATCGAAGATTCATCAAATAAATATGACACTGTATTGGTAATGCTCTCTCTTGAAGAATTAAGTCTATATGGATTTGAATCACTTTGTCTATTAATCGCATAAGAAAGTAAATTCTGTGCTATTTTTGTGCGAAATGCAATATAATCAAGCTGTAATTTACGTCTTACTGCCTGCTCCAACTGAGAAAACACTCCAATATTAGAAAGAGGCTCACTAATATTAAGCAATGTGGACACTAATTTATTACCTGTCTCTTGTGATGGCACTCCTAAACCTACTGTATCATTCTTTATGATACTTAATCCCACCATGCGAGATATTTCTTCAGATGATAATAAGGGATCTGTATCTATAGATACTTGCATATCTATAAGTGGTGTTAATGTTGCATGTAACATAATATTATATGTAGTATCGTTATATCGTTGTTTTCTTCCTGCATTTAACGATACTACAAATGGATTGACAAATCCATTAAATTCATCAAAACGAACAATTGCTTCCTTAATATCAAAACTCTTATTAATATAATAAAGACTCCCACTATTTATTTTGATTTCTCCCTCTCCACTCACAGGATCTACTAATTCGCTATTGTACATCACACGAAGTGTTTGATCTTTATCGAAATACCCTCTTAATATAGGAAACCATATATTAGGCCATATAAATGCCACGCCATACATTGTATGAAAAGTAATGTCTGCGGTAATATTTAAGACATTGCTTTGTATGTCCCGATTATCTTGCTCTTTTTGGAGTGCAACATCAGTATTATTAATATACACATCTCCTGTAATGTCTATCGTCTGTTGAGTAAAAGCAAGCATTAAATTTCCTTGCGCATACCCACTTAAAAACACACTTCCTATGCTCAATTTATTTATACGAAATGGTGCATCTGAAAATAAATTTATTACTACATTTTTTGGTACATACTGAGAAAAATATCCCTGCGCAGTAAACTGTACGGTTCCTCTATCAGAAATTAACTCAGAATTCGAAACACTTAATTGATTGTCAGAAATCAACACATTTAATTGGGGGATGCCTATTTTCCCTTCTATTACCGTTGTTGACAATGATATATCACGACTTTCTAAAACACCATAATACCGCGGATCAATAAATGTCCCTCTAATAAAAATGTTTCCATTCACTTGAAGTTGTTGAATTTGTGTCTCAATTACATCAGAAATATATAATACATCATATATTTTTTTCAAATCAATACGATTTATCATTACACTTACTTCCATGTTTTTACTATCTATCTTTCCATCGATATCAATATCAAATGCATTATCATCACTTTCAATATTTCCATACAATATATTATTCTTTGTCTTATTAATAACAATTGTCTTTTTTGCATTGGCAAGAAAAAACCCATTTTCGTTATTACTAATAGTAATGCTATTGTTATAAGAATCTGGAATATCAACTTTTCTTTTAGAATACTTGGGAAAAACATCAATAGTACTATCAAAATATGGGAGATCTAAAAAGGTGTTTATCGCTAACGCACTACTAAGCAATGATTTACGCGTAACTATAGTAAATCCGCCCTCAAAATCAGGTAATAGCTCATTTGCAACATATCGATAACCATATTGTCCTTTTATTGAATTTTTTTTATCCACCACTATATACGGAAATACTATCTCATGATTATCTATCATCATTCTTCCGTCATCTATGGAAACTATTTGATTTTTATACGATAATGCAGCAGAAACAGTATATTTTTTATCCTTAGTACGAATGATAGTATCACGCAATGTAAAAACAAAGTCAGAAAATAACGAACCCACCAGTTCACCATTGATTACTCCCGCAACATCAGAATGAAAAAGAACCGCTGGTATATCTTTAAACATTCCTTTAAAGGATTTTCTTTGCGTGTTATATGTAAATTTCATATAAAAATTATCAGCATTTGTACGATTTGCTTTATTACGAACCAAAGAGCTATCTTCTTTCAATTCTACCGTCCATATATCATCTTGATAATTGATGTCACCCTTCATCTGTATATATTGTTGTGTATTAAACAATGAACGTGCTCTAATATATGAAATAACTCCTTGAGAATTATCAAAACGCATTGTTGTAGAAAAAATATTTTTTCTCCCTTGACGTATTTGAGTATTCAAAGAAAAACTTTTTATCATATTAGATGCATATACAATATTTCCATCAGCTATAAAATAAAAACTTTTCATGTTTTCTATAATGGGAGGAAATACAATCGATTCTATCGAGACATTAATCGCGTATGACTGAGGAGATTTATTTTGAAAGACAATGTCAATAAAATTGATATCATTAATAAAAATAGAATATCGTTTATCTTGTGAAACACTCGTAATAGTATATACATATGATCGATACGTTAGCTTTGAATTAATAACAAGCTCTGATGATTCTATGCTTTTTAATGCGGTATTATACACTACATTGAATGCAATCTTCATATCATGATATTTTTGAAAAGACACACCACCGTCTTTAATATAAATTATATCATCATTATATGTTCCCTTAATATAAGTCTGTATGCCATAATATTCTTCTGTTGTAGACAAATCATACGTAATCTTTTTATCACCCAAATCAGACAATAGAAATGTTACATTGCCATTTAAATATGACTGGAATATAGTGTTGTTGACAATCTGACTTTGTGCTATTGTATTGACAATCCAATGCATGTTTTTGTCTTCTGATTTTAAAATACTCAATGGAAATGTATTAAACACAACCTCAACATATGACGTTTTTATCTCATTTTCACTTTTATTAATCGGTTCTTTTAAAAAAGCAACAGAAAGTATAGCACTTGATACCTGATCTATAAAAACATCAAGTGTTCTTTTTTTAGGGATGTATAACAGCGATATTGATGGTTTTTTTTCAGAATTTATTACAAAAAAGGAACTTTTCCCTATTATGCTCGATCCTATTTTTTCAAATAAAAAATCTCCTCCGACCATCGTTGGTAAAAAAGGACGTCCAATGCGGAAATTCACCTCTCCTTCAGGAGAAAAAATCTTCAAAATGGAACACACCTTTCCAGCTAAAAAAATGCTCTCTTACTTTTACAAAAAAATCTTCTATAAAAATCTCATCATTACTTCCCACAATAACCACATCGACATCATTGATTTTTTTATTCATATTATTGATATCAAGTGAATATGTGGCGTTCTCATTTATTGCATCATATACAAATTCACCACGAGATAAAAATCTGTCATTTTCAAAAGATTCTAATAACATATTACTGTCTTCTTCTATAAGAGAATTTAGCCCTAAGTCATCTGCTTGTAATATAGCCTGTGCTATTTTTTCTTCAAAATTAAATGATCCATCTATATTTAGATTCTCGTTATTCGTAAACACAGAAAAATCAAATGAATTCGGACTTTTTAAAAAAGACACATCAATAGGTTTAAGTTGTATCGAGTTTTTAACAGTAGCGTTAGATATTTTTCCAACAATATCTAAATATTCTAAGTCATCTTTCCCATTAATATTAGCATCAAAATTTGCAGTAAATAACAATTCAGGAAATAACACATCGATATTAATATTTGTATTTATATCAAGCATCATCGTATCACGATTTGACATATCAACACTTACGGAAGAATTAGAAATATTTGTGGTCAAAGGATATAAATCTATCCATCCATTTATATTATTAAAATACAAGGAAAAATCTTCAAATGGACTATCAATAGCAAATAATAATGTAAAAAGATTTGATATGACTTTACTATCTTTTTTTACAGAATACTGCAGCGTTGCATCATCAAGAACACTATATGTTAGCGCGCTCGAAATATATTCCCCAATATTTTTAAGACTAAATGTTTTTTGTGCTCTTGCGTCATGTATATAATCTAAAAAACGTTCTATAGACATCACAACTTTCAACGTTTTAAATCCTACAATACGTTTTTTTTCTTCTCTATCTCGCAATTGTATATTATGTACAATAATTGATCCAGATAATGGCGCAATATATATTCCCATCCCATGTAAGATGAGCATCGAGTTCTTTTTCAATTTTATACACTACATCGTTGACATAACGATATAAATTTGCAAACAAAACACTTGAAACAACAATACACAACACTATAATTGTTACGATAAAAAATGATACTGACTGCCGATATTTGTTGTTTAATTTGTGTGCAAAAAATCTATACATATATTACTCTTTTATAATCTTATCATATATACTACAATGATAAAAATATTTCTATTATGAAAAATGCAAAATTTATAGTCTTTGAAGGAATTGATGGTAGCGGAAAGACTACTCAAAGCACGCTCTTACATGCTGCACTTACTAATAGTGGAGTTCAATGTCATCTTACATACGAACCCAACAAGGGTTCTATAGGTGCATTTATACGCACGCTTCTCGCTCCTCACTCACCACTGAAGCATTCAAACATTTCAGCAGAACTATTATCATATCTATTTACCGCAGCACGCTATGAACATCTTTATGATGAAAAAAGCGGCATGCTTTCTTATCTTATTCACGGTACTTCTGTAATATGCGATAGATACATATATTCATCGTTTGCATATCAATGCCAACAAAAAAAATACAGATTTTCCAAAAGTAGACATATATCATCTCAATGATATTTTTCCAACACCTGACCTTATATTTTATTTTGACATCGATGTCACCACCGCACTAGCGCGAATTGAAAACACCAAAGATGCTTTAGAAAATAAAGAAATGCTCACACAAGTAAGAAATCGATATCTAACAATGTTTTCCCGTCCCATTTTATCAAAAGAAGGTGAAAAAATACCTGTTCATATTATCGATGCATCGCAGGAGAAAAACGCTATTGCAAGACGTGTTTTTACTTATGCAAAAGAGCACTTCAACATTTCATGAATTTTTTACTATTTTTTCCGATATATATAGTATGAAACGTACCTGTAGTGTTTTTGTGCTTTTACTATTTTTAATACATCCTCTCTATTCATTTCCAGGATATAGACTGATGTACAAAGAACAAATATATACTCTTTATCACAAACACTTATATATGAATCCAATAAATTACGCTGAAAATATATTGTGGCTCACAAATACTCTCAAAGCAAAATTTGCAAATCCAATTAATGCACTTGCAACAATACAAACAAAAGAAGAATGGGAACTATATCAAAACCTGTTTCTTATGCATATAAATCTTTTACTCACACAACAGTATTTACAATGGGGAAGTGGATATATTAAATTTAATGCATATTTTTTTAACGCCCCATACAAAGATATGTCTATTCGCAGTATGAAAAAAGCACAAAAACTTATCGAACATTCCAAAGAATACTGGGCATCTACTCTCAACTATACACAAAAAAATATCTGCCATGAATGGATATTTTATGAATCTTCCCGAGGTGCAATATTGGCATGATGAATACACAAGAGTACAAAATAAAACACTTAATTATTCTACAATAATTACACGTGAACTAGATCGAATAAAAAAAGTCAGTAATGAATTGCAAAGCATGAACCCATCTTTTTAATACCACTTTCTCAAACTATGACTAGTATCACATTAAAATAACGGCGATAGTGATCCATCCTTCAAAGGAACTCCCAATACATCTAATCCTTTCTGAGTAATACGACGACCTTGAGGAGTTCTGTTGATCAATCCTTTTTTTATAAGATAAATTTCCCAAAAATCTTCTAAACTTTGAGGGTTTTCGTTTACCGCTATAGCAAGCGTTTTTAATCCAACAGGGTTGCCATTGTAATTTTCGGCTAAGACTTGTAGTATTTTTTTTATCGATAGTTTCTAACCCATGAGAATCTATTCCAAGAGATTGTGCACTCATTTTTACAATATCTCGAGTAATCCGTCCGTCTGCTTTTACTTGTGCAAAATCTCGCACACGTCGTAAAAGACTGTTTGCATATCGAGGAGTCCCTCGACTCATACTACCAATCATATATGCTGCTTCATTATCTATGTCTACTTTTAAGATATTCGCAGAGCGAATAACAATCTTGCTTAAATCTTCATCTGTGTATAAATCAAGGCGTTCATGAATTCCAAATCGACTATATAAAGGTGCTGATATTTTTCCCGGCTGAGTTGTAGCTCCTACAAGAGTAAAATGCGGAACAGGAATTCGCACGGTATGAGCATCGAGACCACTTCCTACAACCCAATCAACCATAAAATCCTCCATAGCAGAATATAATATTTCTTCTATTGCGGGCTTTAATCTATGTATTTCATCAATAAAAAGAATGCTTTTAGACGTAAGTGTCGAGAGTATCCCTATAATGTCTTTGGGTTTTTCTATAATAGGTGCGTTTGTTATCTTTATATCTGCACCGAGCTCTCGAGCAATAATACAAGAAAGCGTTGTTTTTCCTAGTCCATGAGAACCACTGAGAAACACATGATCGAGCACGTCATTTCTTTGATTTGTTGCATGAATATATAACGATAAATTTTTTTTTAATTGATCTTGACCTAAAAAATTTTCAAGCTTTTCAGGTCGCAAAGAAATATCCTTATCTTTTTCTTTTTGATTTTGATACCACGACGCGCTTTGCATATCTCCATCAATTATATTATTTTCATATTCTGTCTTTTCAGTCATATATAATAAAAAGCATCTCCTAATTGTTTTTTTCGCTCAAAAATGCTATCGCTTTCTGTAATATTTCTACTTCGCTTTTTTTTATATCATCTCTTATCTTTGAATCATACATAGTATCGATGTTAGACAATGAGAAAAGCACTTGTATAGTATGTCGTACCGCTTCAATCACATCATCTTTATTATAACCCATATCAACAAGTGCACATATAATTGGCCCTGTAACATTTGTTCCATCCGCACCTAATTCATTATTTTTGATACGCTTGTTTTCATATAACATTGGCGCAAACACATTTGCAAGCGTTAGTAATATTTTACTCGCTTTTTTCATCCCCACCCCTGGTAATGTCGATAATGCTTTCACATCTTGATTTTGTACATGCTCTAAAAATTTTTTTTGCGTTGTATGTGAAAGTATTTTCAATGCTGCTTTTGGACCTATGCCATCCACTTTTAGCAACGATGTAAACAATGCTTTTTCACCATGCGTTGCAAATCCATAGAGCTCCATAAGTCGTTCAGAAACATTAAGCACCGTAAATAATGTATGCTTTTCTAAAGGATTTTTAGAATACAGCAATGTAACCTGATTGGCAGTATTTTGAGAAACGAGAAGTTCATACACTATATCATTTACATTTATACAAATATGATGAGGAGAAATATCTTGTATAATTCCAGAAAGACTATGTATCATATATATATGATAATCATAATAGGCGCATTAAACATACTTATTAATAGGAACTTCTCATGAATGTTATGATGTTTTATAGCTCGCAAGCGTATTTCTCAATGAATTTGTAGAAAAAGAACAATGTACCAAAGCAACCGCAAGAGCATCCGATGCATGATGTATTTTGATTTTTTCAACACCAAGCTGCATGCATACAAGCTTTTCAACACTTTCTTTTTTTGCTTGAGCTTTTCCTGTTACTTGTTTTTTTATTTGAGGAGGAGTATACGAGTATATATTCATATTTTGTTTTGCCGCACACAGCAAGAGCACTCCAAGCGCATGTGCTACTTCTAATCCACTGGTAACATTTTTTACAAAAAACTGTTTTTCATATGCAAACTCAATCGGATTATATCGAAGTAATAGTGCCTGAAAATCTCTCTCTATATCAAGCAAACGTTGTGATAGCTTTCGCTGAGAAACGGTTGTAATAACACCGTGTGCAATATATTGTATATGATGTGTTGTTTTTGGTTCACAAGACAATATTCCCCATCCTGTTGATGCAAGTCCCGGATCTATACCAACTACAAACACAATATCACTTTTCTCATTCTATATCATCGCGTAGTTCAAGATTATGTGAGACTGATTGAACATCGTCAAGTTCTTCTATTTTTTCTAAAAGTCGCAATATTTTTTTTGTCGTCTCTTCATCCTGAGATACATACGAGGATGGCAATAACATAACATCTGCTTGCAGTGGTTGTATATTTTTTTCTTCAAGTATTTTTACAATTTCAGAAAAATCATCAGAAGAACACACAACTTCTATAACCCCATCGTTTGTTTGCACGTCTTCAGCACCAGCTTCAAGTGCTATCTCCAGCACTTCATCTTCTTGATATATAGTATTATCATATGCAATAATTCCTTTGCGTTCAAAAAGATATGCAACACACCCCGATGCGCCGAGAGATCCCCCAGCTTTATTAAAGGTATATTTCACTTCGGGAGTTGTTCGATTTTTATTATCAGTAAGACATTGTACAAGAATTGCTACACCACCTGGTCCATATCCTTCATACATGACTTCTTCATAGTTTGCACCATCCGTTTCGCCCGATCCTCTTTTAATTGCTCTGATAATATTATCATTAGGCATATTTGCACTTTTTGCCTTTGTAATCGCAGTTCTCAAGCGTGCATTTGCATCAGGATCAGATCCCCCTTCTTTTACAGATATAATAATTTCTTTTGATATACGACTGAATATCTTTCCGCGTGCAGCATCCATCGCACCTTTTTTATGTTTAATAGTTGACCATTTACTATGTCCTGACATATTTTACCTCTCACTATGAGTCAATGTAATTCTTATTGTACTATAAACACCATAAAAATTCACTCCTTACTTATAACAAAAATATTCTCTAATATAATACACATGTTGAATATTATTGACTATAGTTACTTTGTGTAACTGTATGTTTTAAACCAGGTAAATATATATGCAAAAAATTTTAAGAAAAATTATAGTTATAATAATTCTTACTCTATGTTCATGTGGACAAGGAGACCTAAGTTCATCACAT
>CALYOO010000754.1:0-10763 GCA_945261195.1 Cryptosula pallasiana
AATAAACGTAAGACTAACGTTAATTTATTTTTTATTTTTTTTTCATCATAATTTATTTTGCTTTATTTTTTAATAATCTAAATTCTCATAATATAACCTACATATACACCTATCTCTTAATAATTCGGTGCGTTTTTTCAATTTATATTTCACAATTCACAATTTTCTTTTAATTCATCATAATTTATTTTGCTTTGAATATACTTTATCTGCAATTAATTATTCACTAACATATCCTCTCGTAAATCAAAATGTTAAAATAATCAATCCAATAATAATAGATAGAATACAACCTGTCTTTAACGATCTCAACCCAATTCATGTAACCTTTTAACTATTGAACAAATAGACCCCAAAACATCTTTCAATATTATAGGATAAGATCAAAATCGAAATCGAAGATCCATAATTAATGATATTATTTGATCTAACATCATTTATTAGCCTGTTTTCCCTAAGTAACTTTGATCCTATTTTATTGGTCTTTTTTAGAGAACAATCTTTTCATTTGGTCATTTTATTATTTGAATTTATATAATTGATCGTATCTTCATCGTATCTTCATCGTATCTTTTTTTTATAAAATATTCACTGAATTATCTTAATAAACTCTGATCGAATAAATATATATACGAATTGACCGAACAATATTATACAATCAAAACTATAAATTATAACAGAGATTCAAAACATAGAAGAAATAACCAAATATCCAGAACGTCCAAAATTATACATTATCCACTACCAAATATACTAAACACACCTAATCCATAACACCCCTAATCCACCAACATCATATACATCACCCACATATATACACCATAATCCAAACTCACATACCCCAAACAACCCATAAATAATGAAAAACATCCATTCACAAATAATTCCACTGCATATACCATAAACGATAACATACTAATAGATAAACTACGTATCCAATCCATCACCCACCAATAACAAAACATACTACGATAATCAAAACTAAAACTCAACACCCCGAACATACCAACCATACCATACCACCCCATACTCACCCAATACATCACATAACCTAATCACACCCAACATAACATCACATAATACGATAACACCATCCCACACATACCATACCCTCCAAAACTACATCCTATCTCCAACCAACCAAAGAAATAATGTATCATATATAATGAAGACATTCAAAACATAGAAATAAACATCCACTCCATATAATTACAACATACTGCATACACCATCAACATAAACGAATCAAAATATACATAATCATAACCCCCAAGAAATCACCTAACATCCACTCCCATACATACATACCAAACTAATCCTATACTATAAAACGATGTTAAACACCCTCCAATCAAAAACATATCCATCACCCACAATGAACATAACGAATAATAACTCGAATAAATTATACCCTCTTTTGATAATGAACCAATTAATACTAAAATTGCTATAATAAACGATGCCTTAATCATAATCGAAACACTCCGTATCATATATATTGATTGAAAATTATAATTTACATGAATCAAAGAACCAGATATTAAAGAAATCATTGATTTAAAAACTCCATGAACTAACATATGATATATTACCAGACACCAAATCACACATAACATAAGAAACATATACGATATTTGACTAATTGTAGAATATGCTACTATTGATTTCATATCCGATAACATAATACCCTTCACTAAAGCACATAATAATCCACTCCCTAACATACACATCATCACAGAATAAACCAGAAAAGAAACCATCAACCCACATATATTCATAAAATACATCATCCCTAAATAAACTCCTGATATCACCATCGTAGAAGAATGTAATAGAGAAGATATAGGTGTAGGTGCTAACATTGCATTCTCTAACCAAGAAAAAAAAGGTAATTGTGCTGATTTCGAATACATCATGATTAACAGAGTACAAGATAATAATACTACAGAAATTCACCTATAATTAAAACATACCATATAACCTAATCAAAATAAAGAACATAATCTCACATAATCACCATACACAAAACACAAAAACCCAACATAATAATAACCCACATATACCATATATAAACAATCCCCAATCTTATTATAAATCACTGCCTTTATACCAGACCTAATTTTAGAAGACCAAAAATGAATACAAGCAAAACTAATAATTCCTAACCAATCTCAAACAATAAAAGATAAGAGAATATTATTCAAACCTATAAAATGTAACATAACCATAATAAACATATAAATATAAACCAAACAAATAACTGATTCTTTAATAGACAAATATCCAATACAAGAAATAATAACAGAGAATGATACAAATAATACGAGAATTATAAATGATGAAGAAATACTAGAGAATCAAAAGCTATAAATATAAGAATTTAATTGAATGATATTAGATCATAATACCAATAGTTCATTAACGAATAAAAAATAAGACATAAATATAATATTTAATAAAATACAACATTTAATAGAAGTTTCATAATATATAGGATTTAAACGAATAGAAATAAAGATCATTCCTATAAATGATGCTGAAATCAGTAATCCACCAAATACCATATATATATATAGAGATAATATCGAATCATCACTAATTATACCAGCAACAAAATATTTATAAAAATACACGAAATTAACTAATTGAACACAAACATACACATAACAAATAAAAATAACGAAGATTATACCGAACAAAACACACCAAAAAATAATACAAAACAAAAATATTAGAATACATGATAATCCTATAACCCAATAATTAATACCATTCACATCAATAAATTCCAATAAAAAGACATTAAGATAACCTTCTGAAAAAATAATCGAAGAATTAAAAACATATCAATATAAAGCATACAAAAATAGAAAACAAAAACATAACCCAATAAATCCACTTACTTCTACTAAAGAAAATCCAATAAAAGCCCACCTAATCAAACTACTACTTATTGAAAAATTACGACTTAAACTATACAATAACGAACCAAAAATTAATCCAACACCAATACCAACACCAACCAATGAAAACAAAGGTAAACTTGAAGCAATTAATCTAAAACCTGATAATATAATATTGAAGAATATATTTTAAATTGATCGTATCTTCATCGTATCTTCATCGTATCTTTTTTATTCAATCATCAAAGCAATATTAATACATTACGACTTAAATCATACAATAATTATACCATAGAAAAAAATAAATAACTGAATAAAATAGAGAATATAATAAAAACAAAATAATAAATGGATTTTAAATTGATCGTATCTTCATCGTATCTTCATCGTATCTTCATCGTATCTTCATCGTATCTTTCTTAATCTGCATATTATGAATTATGATAATAGGTTATGATGTTAATTAAAAGAAATAAAGGTAATTACGTTAATGCAAATTTAATGGTTGGGTGTGAAGTTTTTTAATTAGTCGTTTTATTAGAGAAATCCTTTTTATATATATGATGTTTGTTTGAGTTTATGATTTCTAGGTGAATTATGAATTTCATTATTAATTTGGTTTTTATATAATGATTTTATTCGATTATGTAATTTATCATTTCCAGGATCAATGAATTTTATGAGTGAATTATTGAGTTTAGTTTGTGTATGGTATGATTAGTGTAATATTTAATGAGAGAGTAATTAATTATAAAATTATTGCAGCTGTGATATTTGATTTTATCAGAATTAATGGTTTTTTTATTCGATGAATCTTATTATTTCTTTGTATCTTCTTTATATAATATTGTATTATTAGAGCTATTATATATGATACATTATTTCTTTGGTTGTATTTTAGATGATCGTTATTTTAGGTGTATTTTTTAATTAAACGTTTAAATTAGGAATATGTAGTTTATAAAATGTTATGTTGAGTGTGTTATGATTAATAGTGAGATTATGGTATTGATTGGTTCATGATTTCTTTTGGTTATTGGATGATTCGTAGATAAAAAATAAATGAGTGATTAAAGAAGCATTATTTTTAAATTAGGTCAGTGAACTTTGCAATTTTAACGATAGAGGATTATTGGGTTTTTGTTGATGGTTTGTTGGAGGTTATGATAATTTTTATATTAGTTAGTGCGTATTTTTGATATTCAGTTAATAGTTGCTGATTACGTCTTTTGGATTATCGTTTTTAGTTTTGATTATCGTAGTATGTTTTGTTATGTGTTATTATATGGTGTATCCTTTTTATATATATGATGTTTGTTTGAGTTTATCTTTATATGTGGGATGATTCAATATTATGTTTATTCGATTCGACAAAATTCACTTATTGCATGGTTGATATATGGATGATTGGTTGTTGATTCTGTTCTATTAGTATTCCTTTCTTCATTTATAGATGGAGGTATTATGTGGTTATGTGTGTATTTGTGAATGTGTTTAATTTCTTGAAGTCTTACATTTATTGGAGTGTATTATTTGGTATGTAATTATGTTTTGAATTTCAATTATTTTTATTGGTTTGATTATTGAATTTCATGGATTATTTTATATATTTTGATGGTATGGATATGGTATGTATTGGTTATATGTATGTATGTATAGTAGGGTGTGTATGTGTTAGTTATATGTGGTATTAATTATTGGGTTATAGGATTATCATCTATTTTATTATCGAAATTATTTTAGGTTTTTGGATTATCTGTTTTAAGTATTTGAGTTAATGATATTAGTTTATTCTGCTTATCTTTTCCTAATTTGATCAGATGTTAGCAGATAAGGTATAGTTGGATTAACGAAGATGATTGAAGTTATGATTATATCTTAGTTTATTCTATGTATTTTTGATTTACGAGAGGATATGTTAGTGAATAATAAATGATAGTTTTTAACGATTAGTGATTCGAGTATATGATAAGTAATAAAGAAGCATAAAGGATATTTCAATTAATCAGAGTTTTATATTATGATCGTGCTATAATTTATGGTGTGTTTGTGTTATATGTATTTGGTTGGATTTGTATTGTTGTTTATGTTTGGTATGATTATGTAGTATTTTTTTATTTCTTATTATTTCTGAATCTGTTTTTGTAGTCTAATATTGTATTGATTGTTGATGAGTAGATAATGAGTAATTAGTTCATTTCGTAGTGTTATTATGGGAGTGTGTGGTATGTATAGTAGGGTGTGTATGTGTTATGATTAAGTATTTGATTGTTTCGTATTTTGTGGTTGGTTATTTATTATGTTTTTGTATTATGTTAATCAGTGTTTTACGTTCTGTTTTTATGGTATTTTTATAATCTAAACGTTGAATATTATATTTCTATCATATTTTATCAGAATTATAAAGAAAGGTAGAAGGATTGGATTAAAAGAGCTCTATCAATTATTGCAGCTGTGATATATGATAATGAATAATTTGATCGAATAATATTAGTTTAAAAAATAAGCAAAAGATATGAGAGAATTAATTGGATATACAAAGTAAAAAAAGGAATAAAGGAATAATAGGAGAATTTAATAGATTAGATTATGAATTTCATTGTTTATATGTATGTATGGTATTTTATGATAGCAATAAGGATTAGATTGAAGAGTGATTATGAAGTATTTTTATTATTAAAATATGTCAATTATGGTATTGTATGGATTGGTTATTATAATATTTCATGGTGGATATATGTGTATGTATTTATTGGGTCTGTGATTAATGTTAAATTTTCAATCAATATATATGATACGGAGTGTTTCGATTATGATTAAGGCATCGTTTATTATATGGATTATTTTTATTGGTTTGAATTATGTTGTTTTGGTGATATGTTTTTATGTGTTGTATGGTTAGTGGATAATGTAGTAATTTAAAAGTATTAGTGAAATTTATAGTTTTGATTTGAGATTGTATAAGAATTAATTATATTCAATGAAGGTAATTAAAAAGGATGATGTGAGTTTAATTTTTTGAGGTGTTGTAATGTATTATTATTGAATATTCAGATATTTTAGTTTATGGTTGGTATATATGGATTAGTTCGAATATATTTTTTAGTTATGTGTTATTAGTTTAGTGATTATATTAGGATTATTCGATTATGTAATTTATCATTTCCAGGATCAATGAAAACAAGGAGAATACAAGATAAATGAATAGTAATAAAGAAGATAATGAGAAGTTAAGAGAATGTGATTAATTAGATAGAATAAGTAATAAAATCAGTGGTTTATGATGAAGAAGAAATAGAAGAGAAATTAAGAAAGTATCTGGAGGAATTAAGAATACAATAAAATATTTCGAGTATATGATAAGTAAAAAAAGGGAATTTATTATAAAAGTCAGTGGTTTTAAATTTAGAGATAATTGTGAATTGTGAATTGAAAAATGTTAAATTGATAATATGTTGTTGTTTTGGTATGTTTGTGAATATTATAGTTCCTAATTTGCATTATAGTTTTGCATTTCAATGTGCTCCAATATGATAAATGGATTTCGACATTCCAGAAGCTCTAAGATTATGAAGAATTAGAAGAATTACGTGTATTATGTATTATGTTATGTTATGTGAGTTTGGATTATTTTTATTGATTCGAATTAATAGATTGATTATAGGAGGATATTATGTAGTTATGTGGGAAGTTATTTATTTTTATACAGTAGGATCATTTGTGGTATTATATTGTTCGGTCAATTCGTATATATATTTTTTAGATATGATATTTATCGTATTGTGTTATAAGATTAGGTCTGGTATAATTGGTATAAAATTTAGATTAATGTGTGATTATGTAGTTTTTAGAGATACGTTTATATTAGGATATTCTGTATCATGTTTATTCAGTATTATTTTGGTTGTATTTTAGATGATCGTTTTTATCTATGATTATGTTAGTTCTTAATGTAGGAGTCTTATATCTAATAGTTCTTGATCGTTAAATATGCTATAAAATGATTAAAATATTGTTCGATTATATCTTTGATTATTGGACGTCTGATATCAGAATCATTAAATGATGAATATTAAATTGATTGGATTATTGATTACATAGTGGACATATGATATAAAGAAGATAATAGGATATTCTTCGATTTTACATTAATTAGTTCAAATCTTAGTTTTGATCCGCTGTGATAATAATGGTAAATTATAAATTGATGGATGATTCAATGATAATTTTTTAAGTTAATCAGTGAAAGACAAGATTCGATAATAAGTTTTTGATTGGAGGGTGTTTAACATCGTTTTATAGTATAGGATTAGTTTGGTATGTATGGATGATTATTTCTGTTTTGATTCGTGTGTTTGAACATTTTATTTTTAGTCGAGTTATTCCGATTATTTCGAGTTTAATTTTTCATATTTTAGTGCTAGGATTTGAAAGAGAAGATGTGATAATAACGATGCTATTTAAATTTATTTTTTATGCGTATCATTTAATGATTAGTACAATAGAATTATCATTATGTTTATTATGTTTGGTTTGTTTATGGTGTAGGTGTTTGTGTATATGTATTGGATTTATAGAATTTCCATTATGTTTTATGATCGTTAGTATTTTGAGTGCGTAGATTATTCATATTTTAGGTTTAAGAGAAGCTCTAAGATTAGTATGTGTAGTGTGTTATTCGGTATGATTTATATTTAGAGATAATTATGTTAATCAGTGGTTTATGTTTTGAATTTTGCTGTGTTTTTCCTTTATTTTTTAGTATGTTTTTGGATTGAAAGATAACGTTCTGATTGTGTATAATAGGATATTCTTCGATTTTACATTTATTAGTTATGCGTGATATTCTTCGATTTTACATTTATCTTTTATTGTTTGAGATTGGTTAGGAATTAATAGTTTATCAATATATATGATACGGAGTGTTTCGATTATATAAATTAATGATGGATATGTTAGTCATTTATTATGATCTTATATCGTTAGTTTATTTCGTGTATTTTTGATTTAATATAATGTGTCTTACGTTAATTTATTTATTAAGTTTAAGATAATTTTGCATGGTTGATATATGTAGTGGATGATAAATCATTTGTATTTAGTGAGATTATGGTATTGATTGTATTCTATTTTATGTTTTGAGTGTGTTAGTGTTATGTGTATTTGGATATTTATTGTTTTGATTAGTTGTTGGATATTTTATAGGTGAATTATGCATATTTTGAGTTTATCTCTGTTACATTTTATAGGTTTGAATAATATTCTCTTATCTTTTATTGTTTGAGATTGGTTAGGAATTAAATTGAATGATTCATTAAAATATTTAATAGACAGGTTATTATATTTGGAATGATTCGTTTATACAATTTGACTGATTATTGGAGTGACTATGAATAATGGATGATTATTATGTTTATGTATATTTAGTAAAAAATTAATGTGCGAGATGTTTAAATGCTGGTTTTTTTTATGGTTAGTTATGTATGTGTGTATTATTTTATTAGGTTGGTATATTCAATGAAGGTAATTATTTTAGTTAATCGTTAATTATGATAATTTTTATATTAGTTAGTGCGTATTCAGGATGTAGTAAGTTTAGTATATTAAATGGATTTTAGAGGACAAGATCTGATAGAATTTGACAGAATTATTATCGAAATTATTTTAGGTTTTTTATGTATTATGTTCTATGGTTATGTGATTATTCATTTTATATCTGTGTTATTCTTCTTGATTTGTGGTTGATGATTGATTAATAGATTAAAAGATAGAGGATTATTGGGTTTTTGTTGATGGTTTGGATAAGTGATTTCGAAATTTTGAATATGTAGTATGTTGTAGGTGATTATGTGTGATAGTTTCGAGTTCTGTTTTTCTTTAGGATTTTTAGTTTTTAAATCAATGATTTCTTTAATATCTGGTTCTTTGATTCATGTAAATTATAATGTTGAATAGGATAAGTGGATTTCGATTATGTAGTTTTGAATATAGGTGTTGATGTGTTTAAATGTTGTATTTTATTAAATATTATATTTAGAGATGATGATTATGAATTTATTTGGTTTGAATATATGGGTGATAATAGAGAAGTAATTAAGATGATTGTGTGTGGATATGTGTATAAAATTTAGTTCTTGTAATGATGATTTCTTGGGTGTTATAAGAGAAAGATGTATTAATAAAAAATGATTGATCGTTCGGATTATATAAAAATAGAATTTCTTTAGTATGATTGTGAAGTGATTAAGGTATCAGAGTTAGTTTTATTAGGATATAAATTTAGAGATAATTGTGAATTGTGAATTGAAAATATGAGATTGTTCTATTATGTGGTATGTTTAGTTCGTGTTATGTTAAATGTAATAGGTTATGATTTGAGTGTGTTGATCTTATTATATGAATTGTGCTAAAATTATTGCAGCTGTGATATTTATTATTTTGTTGGTGGTTATGTGTTATAAGTATTGGTTTTATTCGTACTATTATATATGATACATTATTTCTTTGGTTGTATTTTAGATGATCGTTATTTTAGTAGGTTGGTTGTATTTTAGATGATCGTTTTTATCTATGATTATGGTATCTTTTGTTCGGTATGATCGTAGTATATTTATGATCGTTTTGGTAAATGATTTTTATTGTGTTATGTGTTAATATGGGGTGTGATGTTAGTAATATATGTATATGTATGTATAGTATTATATTTATTGAAAAATGTGTTATTCGTGAATTTAATATTTCAGCTTTGATTTTCAGTTTGTAGATTACGATGTTTTTAAATTAGGTCAGTGAACTTTGCAATTATAAAAAATTATTTATTCTTCTACATTATTTTTCCTATTTAGTATGTGGATTGGATTAAAAGAGCTCTATCAATTATTGCAGCTGTGATATATGATAATGAAGAAATAGAAGAGAAATTAAGAAAGTATCTGGAGGAATTAAGAATACAATAAAATATTTCGAGTATATGATAAGTAATAAAGAAGCATAAAGGATATTAGATTGATTATAAATGATTCGACTATAAATTTAGAGATAATTGTGAATTGTGAATTGAAAAAATGATTGGAAGATTAACGAATGGTATAAATAATGAAGAATTAAAATAAATGAATGATGAAAAGATACCATAGAGATAATAATGATAGAATATAAAAAGAAAATTGTGAATTAGGATGATGTTATCGTAATGTTGAAGAGCTTTTGGTATTTGATCAGGATGTATAATATGTGGATTTTAATAAAGAAGTAATAATAATAAGAGGATATGATAGATATTAATTGATGGAGTTTTAATTAGGAATACTTTGATCGAATAATATTAGTTCATGATGCTGATTAATAAAAAGTAAAAAAATAATGAAGAATTAAAATAAATGAATGATAGAAAAATAGAATTTTGATTGGTTATATGTTAAATTGTGAATGTGTATCATGTATTGCAGTAGGATTATATGTATTTGTATTAGTGATATGTGGAGTATTATTGTTGTTTTGGATATTTTGTGTTTCAATTTATAAAAAGAAGTTATGATGTAGTTATAATTATGTAGTATTTTTAATATGTAATTTATCGTATTGTTTTTATTTTATATTTGTATCGTAGCTCTTATAATTAGGAATGTTCTGATAGAAAAATAAAGATTAGTGTAATGATGGATTTATAGGTGAATTATGCATTATGTGGGATATTATTTATTATCTTATTATTGGCATTTTGTAGATTTTGTATTTCGAGATAATCAGCTGTTATATATTTTAATGTGTCTTACGTTAATGATATTTTATTGAGATCTTATAGTTTTTGATTGTTGGCATAATGATTAATAAGTCGTATTCAAGATATATGGATTGTTG
>CALYOO010000755.1:0-10395 GCA_945261195.1 Cryptosula pallasiana
CTCTATTCAAAAAGTAACGCAGCTGTTGCAATACTTTTAGTAGTAAAAACTAAGCTCTGAGGCTAAGTTATCAGGCATGGTCTCATTCATGGTTGTTATGGCATCTACACAAACGTAATATCTGCTTGCACCTGATTTCATATATCTATATATGTGTGCTAGTGCATAGAAATTTATATAATGGAGATGTATAAAAAAAGAACCCATAGAACACACACAATTGATCCATTCAGATTAGATTATATACGGTTCAATAGTTAAATTTAACAGGTTTGAAAAGCCAATCAACCAAACAAACAATAAGTATCTTTGTGACCCCATTCAACCTGTGCCTAGACAATAGGCATTTTCGGATCGAGAACGCTCATTCCAAAATGGGCGAAATTTTCGTTTTTCGGCAAGTACAAAACCTGTTTTTTGGAACTCTATGCTGACAGTGGTTTTACCGTTCAGGGGGTCGTCCACCCTATGACGTTCTTGATCCGAATGCGTAGAGTTCTCCTATAATAAATATTTTTGCAAATAATGAGCCCTTTTACGTTAGTTACAATAACAAGACAAGAGTGATGAGGCCTCAAGTTTCATTTCTAACAATAATAATAAAATAAATAATAACAAGTCTTGAAGCATGTTGATGTTGAAATTATTTTTGGACACATTTTACTGAGGATGGTGAATTAAAATAAAATTGTAATAAATAATTATAATATAAGAAAAATGTATGATAATCATTATTAATATTACTGTTATTCAAATGATATCATCATTAATATTATTACAAGTTCTTATAGTTTTTTTTAATTATTTTATTATACTTTAGTTAGTAAAAAAAAAACAATTGTTCAAATAGCCAAACATCACCAACCAACTGATAATAAACATTGTTAAAAATGAAAAATAGTAATTAGTAAAACACATAAGTAGCTGGTAATAATTATCAAAATTATTATTTACTTTTTTATAATAATATATAAGCAAAAAGCTGTCACCTCAGCAGGATGCGTCCTTTACTATTCACTGCGACACTAGAAAAAAAGAAGAAGATAACTCCGATGAAGTGAACTTTTGATTTTGAACGTTCATGCATAGAAATTATGCCAGGAACGAACGTCAAAATTGCATTCGGAAGCGCTTTCCCGTGCCAATTTTTTCAAGGCATGGACGTTTTTGATCCGAAAATGCCTAATATTTGTCCTCACTAAAACTCAGACGAAAAGAGAGCAAGCCATTGAGTCATTGACAACCTAAATATAAGTATTGCTTCAGTACTGGCAGCTTACTGAATACTGTGGACAGTCAATAAACTTACAGCGTTCAATTATACTAGTTCCAGAAAATTCCGTTCACCTGCCCTGATATGCATTATGTATAATATTTAAATATCACAAGTGAGCAACACCTGACAGGCTAAGACATCAGTTTTATATTCTTTGGCTGCACCCAAAACCCAGCCTAATTTTTCAAGGTGTCTTGACAGCAGGGCTCTCAAGTGGTCGAATTAAATCCGGCTAAACCCAGATTTTTTATTCAATATCAGGTACCTGGAGGACTTTTCATTAACATGATGAGAGTCCGGATTTTTCATATTTCACACCTCAGTTTCCCATAGCAGTTGTGACATTTTTGTTTCTGCCCAAAGCAACATAGCTACTAAGCAGGACTAATATTGACATGTATACGAATTACTATCTATTTCATGATATGACTACAAAAGTTACTGAGTGTAAGTTATTTGTCTGTAGCGTTTTGTTTTCAGACAAGAAAAATAGGAGTTGATTACAGTAGCTGTTAATTGACCACTTTCTTACTTGTGTTGTGAGGGGAAATGTTATACCCACACCCTAACAGGACACATGAAATCATAGGCTAAAAAACAATGATCCTATCAAGAAACAGCAGAAACCACGCGGAATAGTAATAATTATTGACGAATACATTTTTTTGATACTTCTGTTACATTATAACAGAGGTTCAGCCAAAACAGATTTGTTGAGTTCCCTTGAATGCCATTGTTATTTTGAATTCATTTTACTATTATGGGGTGTTCTAGTCTTAACAAAGGCCGGTTATTTTGTAAGTTTACCACCAAATTTTGCTGGCAAACTTTCTACTTTCTAATTTGCTGTAATGATGTTTGACAGCGCTTGCCTAGGGGTTATAGCGGCAGTGGAAATAGGAAAGTCTTCACTGGGGAGTACCTATATTTCTTATCTGATCTTTTGATTCAGCAAAGCTAATCACAATCATTTGTGTATCACTAAATCGAAGCTAAGCATAGTATTCTACCATCAAATAAACATGTTTAGTTTAACCTTTAAAGGCCTGAGTGACTTGCAAATGAGTGTTGCATTCACAAATTGAACCAACAAAATTTACATCATCTTGCTAGGCGTATAAGCAAAATGGATTTCCTTGAGCCTTAGTAACCAGTTCAATAATTGCAGCGTTGGATACCTACACACCCAGCCTCAATAGTAATATCACAAAGAGAACTGTTTAAACTAAAGCTAACTTGTATGCTATTGCTACGCTTGACTGATACAGATTATGGAAATGCTTTGTTGATATCAACAACAGCTGGTGTTGGTGTAGTAACTGACCCCAGAGTTAACTGGAGGACATGAAATAATACAAAACAAAGCTTGGCTCCGCGGCATATTTGAATCTGTGAAAAAAAAACACCAAAAGCTTATTCTTAAAATTGTTTGAGAACACAATCAAGGATTATCTCAAAAGTATTACACAACCTTCATTGAAGTTCTGTCAAACTGATCGCTCAGTTTAGCTCTTCGGAGGGCTCACTTGTCTCAGTTAAGCACTCTGGTGAGCTATCAGGTATAAAAGTACGGTGTGAGGCCTGGCCTTAATGATTGCTTTACAACAGCAACCTGGTATGCTATTGCATTGACACTATTCATCAATCCTTTGACTCAGTGAATGTTTATTGTTCTTCTGCTACTAAATAACAGTACACCAGCCATTTCCATCACACCTACACACCAGCCAACTACCACCAAAAATTTACTAGTCGTTTAAGACCGGACATACTGTCTATAGTACAAGCTAAAATATATTTGCATGGAATTATCACAATGCAGAGAAAGCTCTGACTGAGAGTCTACTTCCAGTTTTGTCACATATGACATTGCCTATAAGACGTGGGCAGTCCTGGATATAATTGTGCAGTTTAAATTTATCACTTGAACACAAGCAACTACAAAATTTTGTCGGTAAATAAAAATTTGGATAATAAATGGCAACTGAAAACTTCCCCCTCCATCTTTCTTGAACTTTCACTAAACCAACAAAGATTTTAGATGATATCCTGGATCTGCGTTTTTAATAGTATCGGAGATGAGCATTAACACTTTATGTTTTCATTCATTGAAACAATTACCCACAAAATTATTCAGTTGCGTGTGACTGGGGAGAGACAAGTCCTTACAAAAGATGGGTCCATCTTCAGCAGGTTTCATCACAATAGTACCTGCATCACTGCACCACCCCCGAAGGCTATAAGGTATATATGACACGCTGTAACTGACACTGAATGTGGGAGTGACTGCTGCATGTTACAATCACTTAAATCACTGTCATTGAGTCTTTAGTCATGTTTTGTCGCGCATTGCCAATAAGCTGAAAAGAGTTCCCATAGGCTTAGCAATCACCGAATGATTGCTTACTTGTAATTTTGTATACCTTCATTAGCAATACAATGAGAAAACTGACTAAACAAAATAATCTATACGCTTGACTGATAATGTGACACGCATGCTAATTGGCTGGCTGACACTGTGGGCCCACAAAATCAACTAAACACAAACGCTATTCAACTACTTGCATATAATCTCCAAGACCAATAAATAAAACTGGTGTTTCATAGACAATGGTAGTTGTAAGCGACATATTCGGCTCCTTGAGAATGCCACTCCTGGCAATATTATTAAATCTGTGAATTCATAGAAACAACTACATCAGAGCGATATAGCAATCTAAGTGAACCAGTCATAGAACCAGGAGTGGCCCAGACTGTCGGTTTTGCACCTGATCAATTTTTTTTTGTTGCCAGCACAGAATGCCACAGGCTATGCTTGCTAAACTTGTGTAGCCTGGCTTCTAGTAAACCGAAGGAGTATGCGTCTTCGTTTATTAAATGATAGTAACCGGTATATTCTATATTTTGTTTTAAATAAAGTTGTATAAAAAGATAAAAAAAACCTCTTGGTAATCACTGTAAACTATTACAAAATTAAATCTTTTGTAAAAAAAATAATACATTAGAAAATTGTGTTATATAAAGGTGCAAAAAAATACATGAAATAGTTTTGATGTCAAAATTATATTTGCTGTAATAAAATAGTTACATAAATCATTTGTATCCTTTTATGGTAATATGTAATGCTGTAAATTAATAGCAATTTTATCTACAGTTGGACATGCTGTCTCTTTATTTGGTCTTGATAGATCGTTAATATTTTCTCTCTGACTAGTCCGATTTTCTAATTTATTTTCTCTCTTTTTATTGGATACGTGCTGCATCCTCCTCGGTGATAAGTTCTTCATTAGCAGCTGACACCTCATCATCAGCATTGCTGTCATAATCGCTGTCATCATCGCTGTCATTATCACTGTCATCATCACAAACTTGCTGATTGTTTGGGTCATAATAAGGCATTTCTCTCCTAAACATCACCAGCAGGTGTTTGCTCTCCAGGTATGACTTTAAGTAAAACCTGTAGAGAGTACATAAAGGTTGTGAGGGTTTTAGTAGAGAAATGAGACCAACACTAGTTTGTGTTTATACTAGAGAGTTTGACTTAAGTAAAACCAATAAACATTTACTTATGCGGTTGTTCTATCTACTTACTTGTCTCTCTCCTTCCTCCACTCCCTACTCTCTATCACTGATACTTTCTACTACAAGCTGTCAGCTCACATGTGCACTTGTTTGAATCTAAAACCCCGTGTACATATAGCGATTACTAAGCGATTCCCTAAGCGATTGCGTGATTTTGCAACTTCTGTTTCCTACAAAATCGCTAAGCAATCGCTAGCATTTTATTTGAGGTTATCCTCAGGTTTTAATAGAGATCAAAAAATCGCTAGCGGATTCTTTGATCAGCCAATCACAACGTAAAAAAACTTAACCCTTGTTTCCAATATGGTCTTGTCATATTCAGCGCTCCGATCTATTAACGATCCTGAAATAAATTGAAGGCTATGCTTTGTAACAGCGAGTTTGACCGCAATCGCTGAAGAATTGGCAGTAGTGAAAAATTGCGCAATTTGGGGGAGGGACTTCCCCAATCGGTAAGCAAAATCGCTAGCACGATCGCTATATGTACATGAAGCTTAAACTACAGAGCTATTAATCTATGTTTCTACATGAATAATGTAACAGAGGGGTGGGTGTGCATAAAACTCGCTAGGCTTGATGTTCACTAAGGCTTAGGGAAATCCTTTGTGCATGTACTGGCTTAGCTAGCCCCTATGTTATATACCAACAGAAAGGTAGCGCCAGCAAGTCAAACAAGTCTGATTAATCAAGTTCACTTTATGGGTAGCTTTTCAAAGTATAACCTTGACTAGTTAATCTCATAAACTAACAATATTTGGGAACAAGTTACTAGTTTAAGAAAAACTTGCATATCAGGCAAGAAATACTTTTCTTTAACCATTCCAGGCATTGATTACATCACAGTAAATTATAGTTAGCACTGCCAACTTTAACATATAATTTTTTGTTTAATTTTTAGCACTTATTGCAAGTAATTCTATGACCAGCGACGAGCAGTGAAGCTGCACCAATCTTGCATATTCAACTTTATCAGTTATCATAACATGATGATGGACTTTCGTATCACAGTATATTGTGCCAATAGTCTTTGATCGATCATATTAGCCTTAGTTACTAATATCTATAAACCCAGTAGTGTAAAACTAATGTTTCTTACCTGCAAATTGTACAAAATGCCGGCCAAAGAAAGAGAATTGAACCAAAACGAAGTAAACAGCAGGCAAGGAAATAAGCCGTGCCATAGCTATCTGTAACAGATAATACGTTACATTACCATGACACCTACTGACCAGATAGGCTTATTAGATGAATTCAAGCTACTAGTACTACATTTTAAGAACATAACATTAATATCTGGGTCGCTAACATTCTTCAAAGTCAACTATAATCGATCACTCAAACAGCTTTTAATAGAATTGTTAGATCAGTATTGTCTAAAGCAATATTGCAATGTTTACTTTGCAGTTGAAACTGGATATTCTGGCTATGAACACTGCAGTGAATGGATCTACTTCCTTGACCAGCATAGCTAAGCAAATATACTCAATGATTGAACTTGCGTTCTGATTGACGCGAAAACTTTGTTCTGTCAATAATCCTGCTATCTGCATTAATCAGCATTCATAGTTCGAGAATGCAACTCTAGTGGACAACCTCTCACGTGGTTTGTGTGTGGCATTACACTTCATAGTATTGATTTATCTGTACAACATGCCTCAGTTGGCCTATCACCTTGTATGACTAAGCAAACACAAATGGTATAGCCTGCACAATTAATGAAGTTCATATGGATTATTGTAAAGCAATAATATTTCAATGCTTGACAACTGCTTTGAGATAGGCTCCTCCCACTTACACATGCCCTACACCAGGATGTGTGTATTAATAAATGACAACATGAGTAATGCCTGTGAAACTGTAGCTTTTCAGTAAACACTAAAGATCAACTCTATTTAAACCAGTCTTTAATGAAGTTAATGAGTTATTGAATACACAATGGGTTGTGATTTGGTTTGCTTACCAAACTTGCTGTAGCCGACTTTATAACAAATTTACTGTGTTCGGTGATTCACATGTTTGATAACATACCAACATGTATGCAAGAATACATACGCATGCACGCATGGATATTGATTATCCAACTTCGTAAACTACCCAGTTAAGTGTCAATTAGTATGAGACCAGAGATAATTGTCACAGTGTTGCCAATAAACAATAGATTACATGAAACCTCTTGTAACAACACTAGTGAACACAAAGCTTTTGTCTTGCTTTTGTTTCTGTATGAACGGTAGATTAATGATAATACAAGAGCCATTTGTTGTACATGTCAACTTCATTATCTCATTGTAAATAAAGATACAAACAGTCTGCGCTATGAGTGAACACGGGAATTCCCTAAGCTTTTGTTTATTCTGGCCAGCTCTCCTGAGCAGAACTTGGGCTATCCTAAGATTAAACCAATCGGAAACCGTGCAATGTGAACTCCTTATCTATAACACACAAACCTTTGGTACAGAAGCTATTACAGTCATTACCCATTCTCACTCCATGCGGTAGATCACTGGTGATCCTATGCTTGGTTGCTTTAGGTTCAATTACACCAAAACTTAGCAAGGAGAAAGAGACAATAGCACAGACACCTGAAGTAAGTATATATCATCAGCTGGAAGATTCAAGGAATCTAATTTTCAATAAAACTGATGAGATAAATTTAAAACTTCTTACCTAATTATTCTGTTAACCAGAGCTCAATGAAAATTTCTCCAACACAAAACAAACCATCCATAGTTTTTACTTTTAAAAGTGCCAGAATTAAAAAGTATTTGGTAAGCTTTCTTCCCAAAAAATTGTTCTCAGCAGCCTTAAATACAAGATTTAATTTTATATCTGGTTACATGTTTATCCTCTGCTCCATCCGTACTAATGGTCACTTTTTATGCTATTTCTGTTATTTTTTTCACTAAAACCAGCATGTTGTTACTATTTATATAATAAACATGTTTTAACTATTAGCTGTAGAATCATAGAATTAGATTTGTACAATCTGAATACAACAGCTAAGTTTGCATGTTTCACTCTGCTCTCTACATTTAGGTCGTGATGGGGTTGTGAAGTGAAGGTTCTTGCTCTGGAGCATCTATTGTGGTGAGATAGAATGTTAATCCAAAAAAATTCAAACAAAACTGACTTTTAAAGCTCTTGTGCATAAATTTTATTGAAGTCCTGAATTTGGCTGCATGTCATGTTAAATTTGACTACTTCTCACATTATCAATAGAACTAAAGTTAATATAAGAGCAGACATTCTCAACATACAGTTTTTAGCTGTACCTTAAGAATGGCCGCCCTTACTGAAAAAAGATAATTCCAATACTTTGTATATTATGTCATAGCTGTGACATCACAGGGGTATCACTTAGCCAATTCTTCACTAGCTTTTAGTCAATTAATAAAAAGAGCGAGTAGTAAAATGTTTCCAACCTGCTAGTAAAATAGATATTTAGTACTGTCATGTCTCAAATTGAGGCTCTCAGCTAACCCTTTCATCTGATAGTCAATTATGCCTATATCAAAGGAAAACAATGAAATCATAACTCAACAGCTTGATTTCAGGCATTGACTGTGCAAATGTTTGGATACTTACTGTATGCTGAGCTAAGTAAAAGCGATGAAGCCTTCACTCGTCCAATCAAAATGAATTCTCACCGCTAACAATACGTAACCAGGGTCCACATACCACATACCATACCACATACCATACCAACCACTCACAAATAAAGTACTTTACTGATAGAGATAAAATATTCAGGCCATGTTCTGATAGCATAATTCTCCTATCCAATCAAAAATCATCGCAATCTGTGACTATCAAATTATTTATACTGAAAGGCTGTATACTTAGATTTACTTCAAGCTTAGACAATTGAGACTTTTAGATTTCTTGTTTTTGCATTATATCCCCAATCATTAACTGCTGCTCTCACCTGAAAGGTGAGTGACTTTTCTTTTGTCATGAAAAAAAGTTGTTTTCTTCACCAAGGTTGCGCACCAAATGATTTGATGGCTATTACAGTTTAGTCTGTACAGAAGTTTTTACAGATAAGTTCTAACTCTACACAACTTTGGGGTTGATAGAACAGTTATGGTGAAGAAAACCCTTTATAACAAGCCTTATTACAGTCAAGCCATCATTACAGTCAATGCCATGAACAACGTTTAAAAATTAATTATTTTACAGACTACATTATATAAATATATATATACAACATATATAGAAATAGCTGGTATAGAACTAGAAAGAAAGTAATGAAGTGCTTTATTATGTAAACCTATATCTTATATCATGTAAATTGGTTATAATTGAAAAATTTTGACAAAACTCAATATCGCCTAACCTCATGTCATCATAAAAGAGCTCTCAACATTGGACTATAAATCTGCAGATGAAGAGTAAAAATGAGACAATCAACAATCTATATAAAGTATAGAGACGCTACATAAGTAATATGCTGCCAATAACGGTAGAAAATAGTAATGTTTGGTAAAATGCAACATTCAGAGAGTCATAATAATTATATAATATATATGATACTGTACATCAGTTAGTAATGTCTACTGAAATATACATAAACAATTAAAGCCTTACACAAATTAATAAATAAGACAGCACTTGTAACATCAAAATCCGTTCTCATTTTTTCTTTTCTTCCTCCAAGATATGATCCTCAAAAGCAGCCACTACATCTCCATAGTCACCGTCACCATAGTCACTGTCACTATCGTCGCTGGTAGTATCGTTGCTGTCACTGCTATCACTACCACCATCGGTTCTGTCCCCATTGTTGCCGCTATTATCGGCTCTGTTGTAACCATCATTGCTGTCCTCATCTTCGCCGCTATCATCACAAACTTGTTGACTGTTTGGATGTATTCAGGCATATTTTTACACCTGCAACAGCATTATAACAATATGAAGTGGCCAAACAACTGCATATAAAGCTTGTGAGAGCAACTAAAGTGTTGACTATGGAATGAGTCTTCACAAGATCGTTCAACTTTCATCGTAAATTACAAAAATAATTTTTAAAGAATTATTTTCTGCTTCAATAATCATCAAACCAGTCGATATTTAATTTCTTGAAAGCTATGTTTGTCAACAAAAAATATATATACATATGAAAAACATCACAAGTAATACCTGTATACTCTGTGGGTGACAGCTCTGCTCTGTATGTTTCATATTTTTACATCACACATGCAACTGTCCCCTTTGTCTATATTCAAGGAGAAACATGACTTTTGTGTGAAAAGCCTGAGTTCTAAAATGGGATTTAAGGTTGTCATTTTTAACCCACCTTCTCTATTGATTCCCCACAGAAAAAAAAGCTAAGGGGCACAAAACAATTAACTAAAGCATTGACTTGTATTGGTCGCTATTGTATCGATTGGGTACATGGAAAGTAACACATAAAGTTCAATACAATAAAAGGTCAACATGCCTAGCATAGCAAAAAATAGCCTCGCGAACATTCGTTGTTCGTTGAATTCATTCGTTAATTCGTTGTTGTTTTCACGAAGGTGTGGCCGGCATGGCCG
>CALYOO010000756.1:0-10193 GCA_945261195.1 Cryptosula pallasiana
ATTGAAATGATGAAATGTGCTCAGAATGGTCTGAAAATGGCGTTTGGAGCTAAAAAAAACGTGTTTTGAATTGTTTTGTGTTGGATCACTGAAATGATGAAACGTGCTCAGAACGGCCTGAAAATGCTTTTGGAGCCTATAAAACATGTGTTTTGAACTTTTTTGTCTAGGATCACTAAAATGATGAAATGTGCTCAGAATGGCCTGAAAATGCTTTTGGAGCAATAAAAATGTTTTGAAACTTTTTGTTTAGGATCACTGAAATGATGACACGCGCTCAGAACGGCCTGAAAATGCTTTTGGAGCAATGAAAAAAGTGTTTTGAAACTTTTTGTTTAGGATCAGCGAAATGATGAAATGTGCTCAGAACGGCCTGAAAATGCTTTTGGAGCTATAAAAAAATGTGTTTTGAACTCTATTGTCTAGGATCACTGAAATGATGAAATGTGCTCAGAATTGCTTGAAATGCTTTTGGAGCAAAAAAAACGTGTTTTGAAACTTTTTGTTTAGGATCAGCGAAATGATGAAATGTGCTCAGAACGGCCTGAAAATGCTTTTGGAGCAATAGAAAACGTGTTTTGAAACTTTTTGTTTGGATCACCGAAATGATGAAATGTCCTCAGAATGGCCTGAAAGCGCTTTTGGAGCTGAAAAAAAGTAATTTGAAACTGTTTGTTTAGGATCACTGAAACGATGAAATGTGCTCAGAAAGGGCTGAAAATGCGTTTGGAGCTAAAAAAAAATGTGTTTTGAACTGTTTTGTGTTGGATCACTGAAATGATGAAACGTGCTCAGAACGGCCTGAAAATGCTTTTGGAGCTATAAAAAATGTGTTTTGAACGTTTTTATCTAGGATCACTGAAATGATGAACAGTGCTCAGAATGGCCTGAAAATGCTTTTGAGCTAAAAAAAATGTGTATTGAACTTTTTTGTCTTGGATCACTGAAATGATGAAATGTGCTCAGAATGGCCTGAAAAATGCTTTTGGAGCAATAAAAAATGTGTTTTGAAACTTTTGTTTAGGATCACCGAAATGATGAACGTGCTCAGAACGACCTGAAAATGCTTTTGGAGCAATGAAAAACGTGTTTTGATACTTTTTGTTTAGGATCAGCGAAATGATGAAATGTGTTCAGAATGGCCTGAAAATGCTATTGGAGCAATAGAAACAAGTTTTGAAACTTTTTGTTTAGGATCACCGAAATGATGAAATGTGCTCAGAATGGCCTGAAAATGCTTTTGGAGCTAAAAAAAATGTGTTTTGAACATTTTTGTCTTGGATCACTGAAATGATGAAACGTGCTCAGAACGGCCTGAATATTCTTTTGGAGCAATAAAAAACGTGTTCTGAAACTTTTTGTGTAGGATCACAGAAATGATGAAATGTGCTCAGAATGGCCTGGAAAACGCTTTTAAAGCTTTAAAAAATGTGTTTTGAACTTTTTTGTCTAGGATCACCGAAATGATGAAATGTGCTCAGAATGGCCTAAAAATGCTTTTGGAGCTGCAAAAAAAGTGTTTTGAAACTGTTTGTCTAGGATCACTGAAATGATGAAATGTGCTCAGAATGGGCTGAAAATGCGTTTGGAGCTAAAAAAAACGTGTTTCGAATTGTTTTGTGTTGGATCACTGAAATGATGAAACGTGCTCAGAACGGCCTGAAAATGCTTTGGAGCTATAAAAAATGTGTTTTGAACGTTTTTGTATAGGATCACTGAAATGATGAAATGTGCTCAGAATGGCCTGAAAATGCTTTTGGAGCTAAAAAAAAATGTGTTTTGAACTTTTTTTACTTGGATCACTGATATGATGAAATGTGCTCAGAATGGCCTGAAAATGCTTATGGAGCAATAAAAAATGTGTTTTGAACGTTTTTGTCTACAATCACTGAAATGATGAAAAGTGCTCAGAATGGCCTGAAAATGCTTCTGGAGCAATAAAAAAACGTGTTCTGAAACTTTTTGTGTAGGATCACAGAGAATGATGAAATGTGCTCAGAAAGGCCTGAATACGCTTTTAAAGCTATAAAAAATGTGTTTTGAACTTTTTTGTCTAGGATCACCGAAATGATGAAATGTGCTCAGAATGGCCTGAAAATGCTTTTGGAGCTATAAAAAATGTGTTTTGAATTTTTATGTCTACAATCACTGAAATGATGAAATGTGCTCAGAATAGGCTGAAAATGCTTTTGGAGCTAAAAAAAATGTGTTTTGAACTTTTTTGTCTTGGATCACTGAAGTGATGAAATGTGCTCAGAATGGCCTGAAAATGCTTTTGGAGCAATGAAAAAACGTGTTTCGAAACTTTTTGTGTAGGATCACCGAAATGATGAAATGTGCTCAGAATGGCCTGAAAAAGCTTTTGGAGCTAAAAAAAAATGTGTTCTGAACTTTTTTGTCATGGATAACTGAAACGATGAAACGTGCTCAGAACGGCCTGAAAATGCTTTTGGAGCTATTAAAAAACGTGTTTTGAAACTTTTTTGTTTAGGATCACCGAAATGATGAAACGTGCTCAGAATGGCTTGAAAATGCTTTTGGAGCAATGAAAAACGTGTTTTGAAACTTTTTGTTTAGGATCAGCGAAATGATGAAATGTGCTCAGAACGGCCTGAAAATGCTTTTGGAGCTGCAAAAAAAGTGTTTTGAAACTGTTTGTCTAGGATCACCGAAATGATGAAATGTGCTTAGAATGGGCTGAAAATGCGTTTGGAGCTAAAAAAAACGTGTTTTGAATTGTTTTGTGTTGGATCACTGAAATGATGAAACGTGCTCAGAACGGCCTGAAAATGCTTTTGGAGCTATAAAAATGTATTTTGAACGTTTTTGTATAGGATCACTGAAATGATGTAATGTGCTCAGAATGGCCTGAAAATGCTTTTGGAGCTAAAAAAAATGTGTTCTGAACTTTTTTTACTTGGATCACTGATATGATGAAATGTGCTCAGAATGGCCTGAAAATGCTTTTGGAGCAATAAAAAACAGGTTCTGAAACTTTTTGTGTAGGATCACCGAAATGATGAAATGTGCTCAGAATGGGCCTGAAAACGCTTTTAAAGCTATAAAAAATGTGTTTTGAATTTTTTTGTCTAGGATCACCGAAATGAGGAAATGTGCTCAGAATGGCCTGAAAATGCCTTTAGAGCTATAAAAATGTGTTTTGAACGTTTTTGTCTACAATCGCTGAAATGATGAAATGTGCTCAGAATGGCCTGAAAATGCTTTTGGAGCAATAAAAAACGTGTTCTGAAACTTTTTGTGAAGGATCACAGAATTGATGAAATGTGCTCAGAATGGCCTGAAAACGCTTTTAAAGCTATAAAAATGTGTTTTGAACTTTTTTGTCTAGGATCACCGAAATGATGAAATGTGCTCAGAATGGCCTGAAAATGCTTTCGGAGCTATAAAAGATGTGTTTTGAACTTTTATGTCTACAATCACTGAGATGATGAAATGTGCTCAGAATAGGCTGGAAAAAGCTTTTGGAGCTAAAAAAAAATGTGTTTTGAACTTTTCTGTCATGGATCACTGAAACGATGAAACGTGCTCAGAATGGCCTGAAAATGCTTTTAGAGCTATAAAAAACGTGTTTTGAAACTTTTTTGTTTAGGATCACCGAAATGATGAAACGTGCTCAGAATGGCTTGAAAATGCTTTTGGAGCAATGAAAAACGTGTTTTGAAACTTTTTGTTTAGGATCAGCGAAATGATGAAATGTGCTCAGAACGGCCTGAAAATGCTTTTTGAGCTGCAAAAAAAGTGTTTTGAAACTGTTTGTCTAGGATCATTGAAATGATGAAATGTGCTCAGAATGGTCTGAAAATGCGTTTGGAGCTAAAAAAAACGTGTTTTGAATTGTTTTGTGTTGGATCACTGAAATGATGAAACGTGCTCAGAACGGCCTGAAAATGCTTTTGGAGCTATAAAACATGTGTTTTGAACTTTTTTGTCTAGGATCACTAAAATGATGAAATGTGCTCAGAATGGCCTGAAAATGCTTTTGGAGCAATAAAAATGTTTTGAAACTTTTTGTTTAGGATCACTGAAATGATGACACGCGCTCAGAACGGCCTGAAAATGCTTTTGGAGCAATGAAAAAAGTGTTTTGAAACTTTTTGTTTAGGATCAGCGAAATGATGAAATGTGCTCAGAACGGCCTGAAAATGCTTTTGGAGCTATAAAAAAATGTGTTTTGAACTCTATTGTCTAGGATCACTGAAATGATGAAATGTGCTCAGAATTGCTTGAAAATGCTTTTGGAGCAAAAAAAAACGTGTTTTGAAACTTTTTGTTTAGGATCAGCGAAATGATGAAATGTGCTCAGAACGGCCTGAAAATGCTTTTGGAGCAATAGAAAACGTGTTTTGAAACTTTTTGTTTGGATCACCGAAATGATGAAATGTCCTCAGAATGGCCTGAAAGCGCTTTTGGAGCTGAAAAAAAATAATTTGAAACTGTTTGTTTAGGATCACTGAAACGATGAAATGTGCTCAGAAAGGGCTGAAAATGCGTTTGGAGCTAAAAAAAATGTGTTTTGAACTGTTTTGTGTTGGATCACTGAAATGATGAAACGTGCTCAGAACGGCCTGAAAATGCTTTTGGAGCTATAAAAAATGTGTTTTGAACGTTTTTATCTAGGATCACTGAAATGATGAACAGTGCTCAGAATGGCCTGAAAATGCTTTTTGAGCTAAAAAAAATGTGTATTGAACTTTTTTGTCTTGGATCACTGAAATGATGAAATGTGCTCAGAATGGCCTGAAAATGCTTTTGGAGCAATAAAAAATGTGTTTTGAAACTTTTTGTTTAGGATCACCGAAATGATGAAACGTGCTCAGAACGACCTGAAAATGCTTTTGGAGCAATGAAAAACGTGTTTTGATACTTTTTGTTTAGGATCAGCGAAATGATGAAATGTGCTCAGAATGGCCTGAAAATGCTATTGGAGCAATAGAAACAAGTTTTGAAACTTTTTGTTTAGGATCACCGAAATGATGAAATGTGCTCAGAATGGCCTGAAAATGCTTTTGGAGCTAAAAAAAATGTGTTTTGAACTTTTTTGTCTTGGATCACTGAAATGATGAAACGTGCTCAGAACGGCCTGAATATTCTTTTGGAGCAATAAAAAACGTGTTCTGAAACTTTTTGTGTAGGATCACAGAAATGATGAAATGTGCTCAGAATGGCCTGAAAACGCTTTTAAAGCTTTAAAAAATGTGTTTTGAACTTTTTTGTCTAGGATCACCGAAATGATGAAATGTGCTCAGAATGGCCTAAAAATGCTTTTGGAGCTAGAAGAAATGTGTTTTGAACTTTTTTGTCTACAATCACTGAAATGATGAAATGAGCTCAGAATGGCCTGAAAATGCTTTTCTAGCAATAAAAATGTTTTGAAACTTTTCGTTTAGGATCACTGAAATGATGACACGTGCTCAGAACGGCCCGAAAATGCTTTTGGAGCAATGAAAAACGTGTTTTGAAAATTTTTTGTTTAGGATCACCGAAATGATGAAACGTGCTCAGAATGGCTTGAAAATGCTTTTGGAGCAACGAAAAACGTGTTTTGAAACTTTTTGTTTAGGATCAGCGAAATGATGAAATGTGCTCAGATCGGCCTGAAAATGCTTTTGGAGCTATAAAAAAAGTGTTTTGAAATTGTTTGTCTAGGATCACTGAAATGATGAAATGTGCTCAGAATGGGCTGAAAATGCGTTTGGAGCTAAAAAAAACGTGTTTTGAACTGTTTTGTGTTGGATCACTGAAATGATGAAACGTGCTCTGAACATCCTGAAAATGCTTTTGGAGCTATAAAAAATGTGTTTCGAACGTTTTTGTCTAGGATCACTGAAATGATGAATTGTGCTCAGAATGGCCTGAAAATGCTTTTGTAGCTAAAAAAAATGTGTTTTGAACTTTTTTTACTTGGATCACTGATATGATGAAATGTGCTCAGAATGGCCTGAAAATGCTTTTGGAGCAAGAAAAAACGTGTTCTGAATCTTTTTGTGTAGGATCACCGAAATGATGAAATGTGCTCAGAATGGCCTGAAAACGCTTTTAAAGCTATAAAAAATGTGTTTTGAATTTTTTTGTCCAGGATCACCGAAATGATGAAATGTGCTCAGAATGGCCTGAAAATGCTTTTAGAGCTATAAAAAATGGGTTTTGAACGTTTTTGTCTACAATCACTGAAATGATGAAATGTGCTCAGAATGGCCTGAAAATGCTTTTGGAGCAATAAAAAACGTGTTCTGAAACTTTTTGTGTTGGATCACAGAAATGATGAAATGTGCTCAGAATGGCCTGAAAACGCTTTTAAAGCTATAAAAAATGTATTTTGAACTTTTTTGTCTAAGATCACTGAAATGATGAAATGTGCTCAGAATGGCCTGAAAATGCTTTTGGAGCTATGAAAAATGTGTTTTGACCTTTTATGTCTACAATCACTGAAATGATGAAATGTGCTCAGAATGGCCTGAAAAAGCTTTTAAAGCTTTAAAAAATGTGTTTTGAACTTTTTTGTCTAGGATCACCGAAATGATGAAATGTGCTCAGAATGGCCTGAAAATGCTTTTGGAGCTATAAAAAATGTGTTTTGAACGTTTTTGTCTACAATCACTGAAATGATGAAATGTGCTCAGAATGGCCTGAAAATGCTTCTGGAGCAATAAAAAACGTGTTCTGAAACTTTTTGTGTAGGATCACAGAAATGATGAAATGTGCTCAGAATGGCCTGAAAACGCTTTTAAAGCTATAAAAAATGTGTTTAGAACTTTTTTGTCTAGGATCACCGAAATGATGAAATGTGCTCAGAATGGCCTGAAAATGCCTTTGGAGCTATAAAAAATGTGTTTTGAACTTTTATGTCTACAATCACTGAAATGATGAAATGTGCTCAGAACAGGCTGAAAATGCTTTTGGAGCTAAAAAAAATGTGTTTTGAACTTTTTTGTCTTGGATCACTGAAGTGATGAAATGTGCTCAGAATGGCCTGAAAACGCATTGGAGCAATAAAAAAACGTGTTTCGAAACTTTTTGTGAAGGATCACCGAAATGATGAAATGTGCTCAGAATGGCCTGAAAAAGCTTTTGGAGCTAAAAAAAAATGTGTTCTGAACTTTTTTGTCATGGATCACTGAATCGATGAAACGTGCTCAGAACGGCCTGAAAATGCTTTTGGAGCTATAAAAAACGTGTTTTGAAACTTTTTTGTTTAGGATCACCGAAATGATGAAACGTGCTCAGAATGGTTTGAAAATGCTTTTGGAGCAATGAAAAACGTGTTTTGAAACTTTTTGTTCAGGATCAGCGAAATGATGAAATGTGCTCAGAACAGCCTGAAAATGCTTTTGGAGCTGCAAAAAAAGTGTTTTGAAACTGTTTGTCTAGGATCACTGAAATGATGAAATGTGCTCAGAATGGGCTGAAAATGCGTTTTGAGCTGAAAAAAACGTGTTTTGAATTGTTTTGTGTTGGATCACTGAAATGATGAAACGTGCTCAGAACGGCTTGAAAATGCTTTTGGAGCTATAAAAAATGTGTTTTGAACGTTTTTGTCTAGGATCACTGAAATGATGTAATGTGCTCAGAATGGCCTGAAAATGCTTTTGGAGGTAAAAAAAATGTCTTTTGAACTTTTTTTACTTGGATCACTGAAATGATGAAATGTGCTCAGAATGGCCTGAAAATGCTTTTGGAGCAATAAAAAACGTGTTCTGAAACTTTTTGTGTAGGATCACAGAAATGATGAAATGTGCTCAGAATGGCCTGGAAACGCTTTTAAAGCTATAAAAAATGTCTTTTGAATTTTTTTGTCTAGGATCACCGAAATGATGAAATGTGCTCAGAATGGCCTGAAAATGCTTTTAGAGCTATAAAAAATGTGCTTTGAACGTTTTTGTCTACAATCACTGAAATGATGAAATGTGCTCAGAATGGCCTGAAAATGCTTTTGGAGCAATAAAAAACGTGTTCTGAAACTTTTTGTGTAGGATCACAGAATTGATGAAATGTGCTCAGAATGGCCTGAAAACGCTTTTAAAGCTATAAAAAATGTGTTTTGAGCTTTTTTGTCTAGGATCACCGAAATGATGAAATGTGCTCAGAATGGCCTGAAAATGCTTTTGGAGCAATAAAAAACGTGTTCTGAAACTTTTTGTGTAGGATCACAGAATTGATGAAATGTGCTCAGAATGGCCTGAAAACGCCTTTGGAGCTATAAAAAATGTGTTTTGAACTTTTATGTCTACAATCACTGAAATGATGAAATGTGCTCAGAACAGGCTGAAAATGCTTTTGGAGCTAAAAAAAATGTGTTTTGAACTTTTTTGTCTTGGATCACTGAAGTGATGAAATGTGCTCAGAATGGCCTGAAAACGCATTGGAGCAATAAAAAAACGTGTTTCGAAACTTTTTGTGAAGGATCACCGAAATGATGAAATGTGCTCAGAATGGCCTGAAAAAGCTTTTGGAGCTAAAAAAAAATGTGTTCTGAACTTTTTTGTCATGGATCACTGAATCGATGAAACGTGCTCAGAACGGCCTGAAAATGCTTTTGGAGCTGCAAAAAAAGTGTTTTGAAACTGTTTGTCTAGGATCACTGAAATGATGAAATGTGCTCAGACTGGGCTGAAAATGCATTTTGAGCTGAAAAAAACGTGTTTTGAATTGTTTTGTGTTGGATCACTGAAATGATGAAACGTGCTCAGAACGGCTTGAAAATGCTTTTGGAGCTATAAAAAATGTGTTTTGAACGTTTTTGTCTAGGATCACTGAAATGATGTAATGTGCTCAGAATGGCCTGAAAATGCTTTTGGAGGTAAAAAAAATGTGTTTTGAACTTTTTTTACTTGGATCACTGAAATGATGAAATGTGCTCAGAATGGCCTGAAAATGCTTTTGGAGCAATAAAAAACGTGTTCTGAAACTTTTTGTGTAGGATCACAGAAATGATGAAATGTGCTCAGAATGGCCTGGAAACGCTTTTAAAGCTATAAAAAATGTCTTTTGAATTTTTTTGTCTAGGATCACCGAAATGATGAAATGTGCTCAGAATGGCCTGAAAATGCTTTTAGAGCTATAAAAAATGTGCTTTGAACGTTTTTGTCTACAATCACTGAAATGATGAAATGTGCTCAGAATGGCCTGAAAATGCTTTTGGAGCAATAAAAAACGTGTTCTGAAACTTTTTGTGTAGGATCACAGAATTGATGAAATGTGCTCAGAATGGCCTGAAAACGCTTTTAAAGCTATAAAAAATGTGTTTTGAGCTTTTTTGTCTAGGATCACCGAAATGATGAAATGTGCTCAGAATGGCCTGAAAATGCTTTCGGAGCTATAAAAAATGTGTTTTGAACCTTTATGTCTACAATCACTGAAATGATGAAATGTGCTCAGAATAGGCTGAAAATGCTTTTAGAGCTAAAAAAAATGTGTTTTGAACTTTTTTGTCTTGGATCACTGAAGTGATGAAATGTGCTCAGAATGGCCTGAAAACGCTTTTGGAGCAATAAAAAAACGTGTTTCGAAACTTTTTTTGTAGGATCACCGAAATGATGAAATGTGCTCAGAATGGCCTAAAAAAGCTTTTGGAGCTAAAAAAAAATGTGTTTCGAACTTTTTTGTCATGGATCACTGAAACGATGAAACGTGCTCAGAACGGCCTGAAAATGCTTTTGGAGCTATAAAAAACGTGTTTTGAAACTTTTTTGTTTAGGATCACCGAAATGATGAAACGTGCACAGAATGGCTTGAAAATGCTTTTGGAGCAAGGAAAAACGTGTTTTGAAACTTTTTGTTTAGGATCAGCGAAATGATGTAATGTGCTCAGAACACCTGAAAATGCTTTTGGAGCTATAAAAAAAGTGTTTTGAAACTGTTTGTCTAGGATCACTGAACAGATGAAATGTGCTCAGAATGGGCTGAAAATGCGTTTGGAGCTAAAAAAAACGTGTTTTGAACTGTTTTGTGTTGGATCACTGACATGATGAAACGTGCTCTGAACGGCCTGAAAATGCTTTTGGAGCTATAAAAAATGTGTTTTGAACGTTTTTGTCTAGGATCACTGAAATGATGAATTGTGCTCAGAATGGCCTGAAAATGCTTTTGTAGCTAAAAAAAAATGTGTTTTGAACTTTCTTTACTTGGATCACTGAAATGATGAAATGTGCTCAGAATGGCCTGAAAATGCTTTT
>CALYOO010000757.1:0-10029 GCA_945261195.1 Cryptosula pallasiana
TGTTTTTAGCCTCAGACCAGACTGTTGGTTATCACTGTGAGTCAAAAACACTTCTTTTGTCAAAAACACAAAACTATTTCAAGCAAACCAGAACATATGCATACCACGGTGACCGGCGCTATGAACCCGTCGAGTTGGTATTTTTAATTTTTCTCTAGGACCAACGGTTAAGAATTTGTGTTTTTAGCCTCAGACCGGACTGTTGGTTATCACTGTGAGTCAGAAACACTTCTTTTTGTCAAAAACTCAAAACTATTTCAAGCAAACCAGAACATATGCATACCACGATGACTGGCGTGTTGAGCCCGTCATGTTGGTACTTCTTATTACTCTCTAGGACCAACGGTTAAGAATTTTGTGTTTTTTAGCCGTAGAGCTGACTGTTGGTTATAACTGTCGGTCAAAAAACACTTTTTTTTGTCAAAAACTCAAAACTATTTCAAGTAAACCCAAACATATGCATACCACGATGACCGGCGCGTTGAGCCCGTCATGTTGGTACTTCCTATTACTCTCTAGGACCAACGGTTAAGAATTTGTGTTTTTAGCCTCAGACCGGACTGTTGGTTATCACTGTGAGTCAAAAACACTTCTTTTTGTCAAAAACTCAAAACTATTTCAAGCAAACCAGAACATATGCATACCACGATGACCGGCGCTATGAACCCGTCGAGTTGGTATTTTTAATTTTTCTCTAGGACCAACGGTTAGGAATTTGTGTTTTTAGCCTCAGACCGGACTGTTGGTTATCACTGTGAGTCAAAAACACTTCTTTTTGTCAAAAACTCAAAACTATTTCAAGCAAACCAGAACATATGCATACCACGATGACTGGCGTGTTGAGCCCGTCATGTTGGTACTTCTTATTACTCTCTAGGACCAACGGTTAAGAATTTTGTGTTTTTAGCCGTAGAGCTGACTGTTGGTTATAACTGTCGGTCAAAAAACACTTTTTTTTGTCAAAAACTCAAAACTATTTCAAGCAAACCCAAACATATGCATACCACGATGACCGGCGTGTTGAGCCCGTCATGTTGGTACTTCTTATTACTCTCTAGGACCAACGGTTAAGAATTTTGTGTTTTTAGCAGTAGAACTTTCGGTCAAAAAACACTTTTTTTGGTCAAAAACTCAAAACTATTTCAAGCAAACCCAAACATATGCATACCACGATGACCGGCGTGTTGAGCCCGTCATGTTGGTACTTCTTATTACTCTCTAGGACCAACGGTTAAGAATTTTGTGTTTTTAGCAGTAGAACTTTCGGTCAAAAAACACTTTTTTTGGTCAAAAACTCAAAACTATTTCAAGCAAACCCAAACATATGCATACCACGATGACCGGCGCGTTGAGCCCGTCATGTTGGTATTTCCTATTACTCTCTAGGACCAACGGTTAAGAATTTGTGTTTTTAGCCTCAGACCGGACTGTTGGTTATCACTGTGAGTCAAAAACACTTCTTTTTGTCAAAAACACAAAACTATTTCAAGCAAACCAGAACATATGCATACCACGGTGACCGGCGCTATGAACCCTTCGAGTTGGTATTTTTAATTTTTCTCTAGGACCAACGGTTAGGAATTTGTGTTTTTAGCCTCAGACCGGACTGTTGGTTATCACTGTGAGTCAAAAACACTTCTTTTTGTCAAAAACTCAAAACTATTTCAAGCAAACCAGAACATATGCATACCACGATGACTGGCGTGTTGAGCCCGTCATGTTGGTACTTCTTATTACTCTCTAGGACCAACGGTTAAGAATTTTGTGTTTTTAGCCGTAGAGCTGACTGTTGGTTATAACTGTCGGTCAAAAAACACTTTTTTTTGTCAAAAACTCAAAACTATTTCAAGCAAACCCAAACATATGCATACCACGATGACCGGCGTGTTGAGCCCGTCATGTTGGTACTTCTTATTACTCTCTAGGACCAACGGTTAAGAATTTTGTGTTTTTAGCAGTAGAACTTTCGGTCAAAAAACACTTTTTTTGGTCAAAAACTCAAAACTATTTCAAGCAAACCCAAACATATGCATACCACGATGACCGGCGTGTTGAGCCCGTCATGTTGGTACTTCTTATTACTCTCTAGGACCAACGGTTAAGAATTTTGTGTTTTTAGCAGTAGAACTTTCGGTCAAAAAACACTTTTTTTGGTCAAAAACTCAAAACTATTTCAAGCAAACCCAAACATATGCATACCACGATGACCGGCGCGTTGAGCCCGTCATGTTGGTATTTCCTATTACTCTCTAGGACCAACGGTTAAGAATTTGTGTTTTTAGCCTCAGACCGGACTGTTGGTTATCACTGTGAGTCAAAAACACTTCTTTTTGTCAAAAACACAAAACTATTTCAAGCAAACCAGAACATATGCATACCACGGTGACCGGCGCTATGAACCCGTCGAGTTGGTATTTTTAATTTTTCTCTAGGACCAACGGTTAAGAATTTGTGTTTTTAGCCTCAGACCGGACTGTTGGTTATCACTGTGAGTCAGAAACACTTCTTTTTGTCAAAAACTCAAAACTATTTCAAGCAAACCAGAACATATGCATACCACGATGACTGGCGTGTTGAGCCCGTCATGTTGGTACTTCTTATTACTCTCTAGGACCAACGGTTAAGAATTTTGTGTTTTTAGCCGTAGAGCTGACTGTTGGTTATAACTTTCGGTCAAAAAACACTTTTTTTGGTCAAAAACTCAAAACTATTTCAAGCAAACCCAAACATATGCATACCACGATGACCGGCGCGTTGAGCCCGTCATGTTGGTACTTCCTATTACTCTCTAGGACCAACGGTTAGGAATTTGTGTTTTTAGCCTCTGTTGGTTATCACTGTGAGTCAAAAACACTTTTTTTTTGTCAAAAACTCAAAATTATTTCAAGCAAACCAGAACATATGCATACCACGATGACCGGCGCGTTGAGCCCGTCATGTTGGTACTTCCTATTACTCTCTAGGACCAACGGTTAAGAATTTGTGTTTTTAGCCTCAGACCGGACTGTTGGTTATCACTGTGAGTCAAAAACACTTCTTTTTGTCAAAAACTCAAAACTATTTCAAGCAAACCAGAACATATGCATACCACGATGACTGGCGTGTTGAGCCCGTCATGTTGGTACTTCTTATTACTCTCTAGGACCAACGGTTAAGAATTTTGTGTTTTTAGCCGTAGAGCTGACTGTTGGTTATAACTGTCGGTCAAAAAACACTTTTTTTTGTCAAAAACTCAAAACTATTTCAAGCAAACCCAAACATATGCATACCACGATGACCGGCGTGTTGAGCCCGTCATGTTGGTACTTCTTATTACTCTCTAGGACCAACGGTTAAGAATTTTGTGTTTTTAGCAGTAGAACTTTCGGTCAAAAAACACTTTTTTTGGTCAAAAACTCAAAACTATTTCAAGCAAACCCAAACATATGCATACCACGATGACCGGCGTGTTGAGCCCGTCATGTTGGTACTTCTTATTACTCTCTAGGACCAACGGTTAAGAATTTGTGTTTTTAGCCTCAGACCGGACTGTTGGTTATCACTGTGAGTCAAAAACACTTCTTTTTGTCAAAAACTCAAAACTGATTCAAGCAAACCAGAACATATGCATACCACGATGACCGGCGCGTTGAGCCCGTCATGTTGGTACTTCCTATTACTCTCTAGGACCAACGGTTAAGAATTTGTGTTTTTAGCCTCAGACCGGACTGTTGGTTATCACTGTGAGTCAAAAACACTTCTTTTTGTCAAAAACTCAAAACTATTTCAAGCAAACCAGAACATATGCATACCACGATGACTGGCGTGTTGAGCCCGTCATGTTGGTACTTCTTATTACTCTCTAGGACCAACGGTTAAGAATTTTGTGTTTTTAGCCATAGAGCTGACTGTTGGTTATAACTGTCGGTCAAAAAACACTTTTTTTTGTCAAAAACTCAAAACTATTTCAAGCAAACCCAAACATATGCATACCACGATGACCGGCGTGTTGAGCCCGTCATGTTGGTACTTCTTATTACTCTCTAGGACCAACGGTTAAGAATTTTGTGTTTTTAGCAGTAGAACTTTCGGTCAAAAAACACTTTTTTTGGTCAAAAACTCAAAACTATTTCAAGCAAACCCAAACATATGCATACCACGATGACCGGCGCGTTGAGCCCGTCATGTTGGTATTTCCTATTACTCTCTAGGACTAACGGTTAAGAATTTGTGTTTTTAGCCTCAGACCGGACTGTTGGTTATCACTGTGAGTCAAAAACACTTCTTTTTGTCAAAAACTCAAAACTATCTCAAGCAAACCACAACATATGCATACCACGATGACTGGCGTGTTGAGCCCGTCATGTTGGTACTTCTTATTACTCTCTAGGACCAACGGTTAAGAATTTTGTGTTTTTAGCCGTAGAGCTGACTGTTGGTTATAACTGTCGGTCAAAAAACACTTTTTTTTGTCAAAAACTCAAAACTATTTCAAGCAAACCCAAACATATGCATACCACGATGACCGGCGTGTTGAGCCCGTCATGTTGGTACTTCTTATTACTCTCTAGGACCAACGGTTAAGAATTTTGTGTTTTTAGCAGTAGAACTTTCGGTCAAAAAACACTTTTTTTGGTCAAAAACTCAAAACTATTTCAAGCAAACCCAAACATATGCATACCACGATGACCGGCGCGTTGAGCCCGTCATGTTGGTATTTCCTATTACTCTCTAGGACTAACGGTTAAGAATTTGTGTTTTTAGCCTCAGACCGGACTGTTGGTTATCACTGTGAGTCAAAAACACTTCTTTTTGTCAAAAACACAAAACTATTTCAAGCAAACCAGAACATATGCATACCACGATGACCGGCGCTATGAACCCGTCGAGTTGGTATTTTTAATTTTTCTCTAGGACCAACGGTTAAGAATTTGTGTTTTTAGCCTCAGACCGGACTGTTGGTTATCACTGTGAGTCAGAAACACTTCTTTTTGTCAAAAACTCAAAACTATTTCAAGCAAACCAGAACATATGCATACCACGATGACTGGTGTGTTGAGCCCGTCATGTTGGTACTTCTTATTACTCTCTAGGACCAACGGTTAAGAATTTTGTGTTTTTAGCCGTAGAGCTGACTGTTGGTTATAACTGTCGGTCAAAAAACACTTTTTTTTGTCAAAAACTCAAAACTATTTCAAGTAAACCCAAACATATGCATACCACGATGACCGGCGCGTTGAGCCCGTCATGTTGGTACTTCCTATTACTCTCTAGGACCAACGGTTAAGAATTTGTGTTTTTAGCCTCAGACCGGACTGTTGGTTATCACTGTGAGTCAAAAACACTTCTTTTTGTCAAAAACTCAAAACTATTTCAAGCAAACCAGAACATATGCATACCACGATGACCGGCGCGTTGAGCCCGTCATGTTGGTACTTCCTATTACTCTCTAGGACCAACGGTTAAGAATTTGTGTTTTTAGCCTCAGAACTGACTGTTGGTTATCACTGTGAGTCAAAAACACTTTTTTTTTGTCAAAAACTCAAAATTATTTCAAGCAAACCAGAACATATGCATACCACGATGACTGGCGTGTTGAGCCCGTCATGTTGGTACTTCTTATTACTCTCTAGGACCAACGGTTAAGAATTTTGTGTTTTTAGCCGTAGAGCTGACTGTTGGTTATAACTGTCGGTCAAAAAACACTTTTTTTTGTCAAAAACTCAAAACTATTTCAAGCAAACCCAAACATATGCATACCACGATGACCGGCGTGTTGAGCCCGTCATGTTGGTACTTCTTATTACTCTCTAGGACCAACGGTTAAGAATTTTGTGTTTTTAGCAGTAGAACTTTCGGTCAAAAAACACTTTTTTTGGTCAAAAACTCAAAACTATTTCAAGCAAACCCAAACATATGCATACCACGATGACAGGCGCGTTGAGCCCGTCATGTTGGTTTTTCCTATTACTCTCTAGGACCAACGGTTAAGAATTTGTGTTTTTAGCCTCAGACCGGACTGTTGGTTATCACTGTGAGTCAAAAACACTTCTTTTTGTCAAAAACACAAAACTATTTCAAGCAAACCAGAACATATGCATACCACGGTGACCGGCGCTATGAACCCGTCGAGTTGGTATTTTTAATTTTTCTCTAGGACCAACGGTTAAGAATTTGTGTTTTTAGCCTCAGACCGGACTGTTGGTTATCACTGTGAGTCAGAAACACTTCTTTTTGTCAAAAACTCAAAACTATTTCAAGCAAACCAGAACATATGCATACCACGATGACTGGCGTGTTGAGCCCGTCATGTTGGTACTTCTTATTACTCTCTAGGACCAACGGTTAAGAATTTTGTGTTTTTAGCCGTAGAGCTGACTGTTGGTTATAACTGTCGGTCAAAAAACACTTGTTTTGTCAAAAACTCAAAACTATTTCAAGTAAACCCAAACATATGCATACCACGATGACCGGCGCGTTGAGCCCGTCATGTTGGTACTTCCTATTACTCTCTAGGACCATCGGTTAAGAATTTGTGTTTTTAGCCTCAGACCGGACTGTTGGTTATCACTGTGAGTCAAAAACACTTCTTTTTGTCAAAAACTCAAAACTATTTCAAGCAAACCAGAACATATGCATACCACGATGACCGGCGCTATGAACCCGTCGAGTTGGTATTTTTAATTTTTCTCTAGGACCAACGGTTAGGAATTTGTGTTTTTAGCCTCAGACCGGACTGTTGGTTATCACTGTGAGTCAAAAACACTTCTTTTTGTCAAAAACACAAAACTATTTCAAGCAAACCAGAACATATGCATACCACGATGACCGGCGCTATGAACCCCTCGAGTTGGTATTTTTAATTTTTCTCTAGGACCAACGGTTAAGAATTTTGTGTTTTTAGCCGTAGAGCTGACTGTTGGTTATAACTGTCGGTCAAAAAACACTTTTTTTTGTCAAAAACTCAAAACTATTTCAAGTAAACCCAAACATATGCATACCACGATGACCGGCGCGTTGAGCCCGTCATGTTGGTACTTCCTATTACTCTCTAGGACCAACGGTTAAGAATTTGTGTTTTTAGCCTCAGACCGGACTGTTGGTTATCACTGTGAGTCAAAAACACTTCTTTTTGTCAAAAACTCAAAACTATTTCAAGCAAACCAGAACATATGCATACCACGATGACCGGCGCGTTGAGCCCGTCATGTTGGTACTTCCTATTACTCTCTAGGACCAACGGTTAAGAATTTGTGTTTTTAGCCTCAGACCGGACTGTTGGTTATCACTGTGAGTCAAAAACACTTCTTTTTGTCAAAAACTCAAAACTATTTCAAGCAAACCAGAACATATGCATACCACGATGACTGGCGTGTTGAGCCCGTCATGTTGGTACTTCTTATTACTCTCTAGGACCAACGGTTAAGAATTTTGTGTTTTTAGCCGTAGAGCTGACTGTTGGTTATAACTGTCGGTCAAAAAACACTTTTTTTTGTCAAAAACTCAAAACTATTTCAAGCAAACCCAAACATATGCATACCACGATGACCGGCGTGTTGAGCCCGTCATGTTGGTACTTCTTATTACTCTCTAGGACCAACGGTTAAGAATTTTGTGTTTTTAGCAGTAGAACTTTCGGTCAAAAAACACTTTTTTTGGTCAAAAACTCAAAACTATTTCAAGCAAACCCAAACATATGCATACCACGATGACCGGCGCGTTGAGCCCGTCATGTTGGTATTTCCTATTACTCTCTAGGACTAACGGTTAAGAATTTGTGTTTTTAGCCTCAGACCGGACTGTTGGTTATCACAGTGAGTCAAAAACACTTCTTTTTGTCAAAAACTCAAAACTATCTCAAGCAAACCACAACATATGCATACCACGATGACTGGCGTGTTGAGCCCGTCATGTTGGTACTTCTTATTACTCTCTAGGACCAACGGTTAAGAATTTTGTGTTTTTAGCCGTAGAGCTGACTGTTGGTTATAACTGTCGGTCAAAAAACACTTTTTTTTGTCAAAAACTCAAAACTATTTCAAGCAAACCCAAACATATGCATACCACGATGACCGGCGTGTTGAGCCCGTCATGTTGGTACTTCTTATTACTCTCTAGGACCAACGGTTAAGAATTTTGTGTTTTTAGCAGTAGAACTTTCGGTCAAAAAACACTTTTTTTGGTCAAAAACTCAAAACTATTTCAAGCAAACCCAAACATATGCATACCACGATGACCGGCGCGTTGAGCCCGTCATGTTGGTATTTCCTATTACTCTCTAGGACTAACGGTTAAGAATTTGTGTTTTTAGCCTCAGACCGGACTGTTGGTTATCACTGTGAGTCAGAAACACTTTTTTTTGTCAAAAACTCAAAACTATTTCAAGCAAACCAGAACATATGCATACCACGATGACTGGTGTGTTGAGCCCGTCATGTTGGTACTTCTTATTACTCTCTAGGACCAACGGTTAAGAATTTTGTGTTTTTAGCCGTAGAGCTGACTGTTGGTTATAACTGTCGGTCAAAAAACACTTTTTTTTGTCAAAAACTCAAAACTATTTCAAGTAAACCCAAACATATGCATACCACGATGACCGGCGCGTTGAGCCCGTCATGTTGGTACTTCCTATTACTCTCTAGGACCAACGGTTAAGAATTTGTGTTTTTAGCCTCAGACCGGACTGTTGGTTATCACTGTGAGTCAAAAACACTTCTTTTTGTCAAAAACTCAAAACTATTTCAAGCAAACCAGAACATATGCATACCACGATGACCGGCGCGTTGAGCCCGTCATGTTGGTACTTCCTATTACTCTCTAGGACCAACGGTTAAGAATTTGTGTTTTTAGCCTCAGAACTGACTGTTGGTTATCACTGTGAGTCAAAAACACTTTTTTTTTGTCAAAAACTCAAAATTATTTCAAGCAAACCAGAACATATGCATACCACGATGACCGGCGCGTTGAACCCGTCGAGTTGGTATTTTTAATTTTTCTCTAGGACCAACGGTTAAGAATTTATGTTTTTAGCCTCAGACCAGACTGTTGGTTATCACTGTGAGGCAAAAACACTTCTTTTTGTAAAAAACTCAAAACTATTTCAAGCAAACCAGAACATATGCATACCACGATGACTGGCGTGTTGAGCCCGTCATGTTGGTACTTCTTATTACTCTCTAGGACCAACGGTTAAGAATTTTGTGTTTTTAGCCGTAGAGCTGACTGTTCGTTATAACTGTCGGTCAAAAAACACTTTTTTTTGTCAAAAACTCAAAACTATTTCAAGCAAACCCAAACATATGCATACCACGATGACCGGCGTGTTGAGCCCGTCATGTTGGTACTTCTTATTACTCTCTAGGACCAACGGTTAAGAATTTTGTGTTTTTAGCAGTAGAACTTTCGGTCAAAAAACACTTTTTTTGGTCAAAAACTCAAAACTATTTCAAGCAAACCCAAACATATGCATACCACGATGACCGGCGCGTTGAGCCCGTCATGTTGGTACTTCCTATTACTCTCTAGGACCAACGGTTAAGAATTTGTGTTTTTAGCCTCTGTTGGTTATCACTGTGAATCAAAAACACTTCTTTTTGTCAAAAACTCAAAACTATTTCAAGCAAACCAGAACATATGCATACCACGATGACCGGCGCGTTGAACCCGTCATGTTGGTACTTCCTATTACTCTCTAGGACCATCGGTTAAGAATTTGTGTTTTTAGCCTCAGACCGGACTGTTGGTTATCACTGTGAGTCAAAAACACTTCTTTTTGTCAAAAACTCAAAACTATTTCAAGCAAACCAGAACATATGCATACCACGATGACCGGCGCTATGAACCCGTCGAGTTGGTATTTTTAATTTTTCTCTAGGACCAACGGTTAGGAATTTGTGTTTTTAGCCTCAGACCGGACTGTTGGTTATCACTGTGAGTCAAAAACACTTCTTTTTGTCAAAAACACAAAACTATTTCAAGCAAACCAGAACATATGCATACCACGATGACCGGCGCTATGAACCCCTCGAGTTGGTATTTTTTAATTTTTCT